>NBZA01000385.1:64326-75646 GCA_003054995.1 Aleochara bilineata
AGAGTCGCCCAACGTGGGGCTCGAACCCACGACCCTGAGATTAAGAGTCTCATGCTCTACCGACTGAGCTAGCCGGGCAGATACTATGAGTATACAATTTACGTCAGTTGTACCTGAGCTTTGTTAAAAAAGTATTATTAACAAACTGTCTATTTAACAAATAATGAACAACATATTTGTTGTAATAAATTGCAACCTCGTTACTATCTTTTAATTCAATTAATTTTTAGTTATTTAAGCTTTAACAAATATGGTATTAATCTGTCAAGAATATCATTAAACTTATGATGAAAGTTTTCATTTGTTCGCATTTCTTCTACTATAAAACGACTTCTATTTGTATAATTAAACTCATTAAACAATACCTCATTCACCGCAAGTTTTTGAGCTAAGTTGTCACTGATAAATATTATCGTCGCAAACATTGCCGCTTCTGTTAACGAAGCGATTTCGTATTCATTCCAACTATTTTCAAATTCATTGTCTTTGTAAACGATTTCCATGGATATGCCATGTTTAATTAAACAGGTTTTAAAAGTCCCATAATAAATATCCAATAATTGTTGCTTGTGGCGTGCAATATACTCTGTCGAACAATTAACATGCAATGCCGTTAGTAAATCCAAAACGGGAGGAGTATATCTAACCAATTGAAAATCAATAAGAACGCAATCTTCTCCATCAAACATGATATTATTCTTCCATAAATCTGCATGGTTCACCACATTCCTGTACCTTTTGCTCGGAAAAACATAGTTGAAAATGTCTTTCGTCGCAAATTCTAAGAACTTTTCAGCAATGTCCTTATAACCACTGTTTCTATATAAAATTGCATCAGCAACCGCCTTGGCTGTAGTTTTGCCCCATAAATTTCTAGGCTTTCCTTCAACTGGATTAAAAGTTGCTTCCTTAAGTTCCTCGGTAAAATGATCAATTAATCGGTAAGGCTGCCCTTCAAATGATCGTTGTTCTTCATAGATTATCGAAGATGCATGGAATCGAGCCATAGTTTTCAATAGGTGAATGAAATTGCCATGATCAATATGACTAACCATTGAAAACCCTTTAGCCGACAAGTCTTCCAAGATGATAAAGCTTTCAGGATTTACTAAGTAACATTTTGATGCTATTTTCACTTGGTGAAACTTTCCAAACTCATTCAGCAAGTACCTATAAACGTGCGCTTCTTTTTTAAACACCCCGATGTTTTTAACATACTCCGTGTGATTTACATTTCCTTGCGGAATTGTTTTAAAGAAAAAGTTTGCAGTTGTGCGCTTATTCTGTGCAGTTTTGTATGTAATAAATAAACGGTAATGTTCTCCTAGAAATCCGACAGGCGAGTCACTGATTGGTTGTAATTTGAAATCAACTGCAATTGATTTATCTTTCGTGTATCGTTCAATTACTTTTCGACAATCTTCGAGTGTTAACGACATTTTATGTTTATAACTGAACTCAATTAAAACCCTTTGCAAACTTTTGTTTGATTATATACAGTTTGACTATTTACTTGCATTGCGTCAGTTGTTTATCATCTTGTATAAATTTATTGCTACGTAGTGGTCGCGTTCAGTCGCTATGTACCGTTTTTAGAGTAGTTTTAATTTGTCAACTGAATAAGTGCTCAAATATACCTGCAATATTTAGATGTAGGTAGACATTGTGTACGAGACGTAATAAGATTTACAACTTGACAAAATATTTATATACCTAAAATTAACAAAACAGTAACATTTCGTAAATGTACTCTGGTTTTTGTTAAAAATACTACAACCAAGTTGCAATAATGTCAAACATAAAGCTAATCTAATCTTCAAATTGCGTGAGTTATTAGACCTAATTTAAATTAGCATACATCATAATATAACATCATTATAACTTATTACTATGTGAGTTGTAAATGTACGAAAATCAGACGGCTCATAGATAATTTGATTGCAAAGACTGTTCGTAGCCAAGTTCGGTATCAACGTAGTTTACCGTCTCTAAGGAACAAGGCCCTCCAATACTGTCCGTTTGTGAATCATTTGGCGATGATGTATGTAATACAGGCAGTCCTAGAATAATCCTTAATGGATCCGTCAAATGATCCGCGCTTTTAATCTGGTTAAAGATTCCTTCAGCTTGGTTTAATAATGTGTTGATATCTAATTGACCTGATAAGTCATTGATGTGCTGAAATAATTTGCATAAGTATGAGACTGTAAAACCATAACTAATATCAAAAAGTACTTTTAAAATTTCAGTAAAACCATAATTATTTTCCATCAAAGTAGACTTTTCTGCTTCCAGAATAGCTACGCAGATCAGAAGATGAAAGTTATTGCAAGGTAGCTCTGTCCATAAAACTTCCCACAGTCGCATTACATCCTCTTCACTTAATTCGCGTTTAAACCATACAAGTAACCACCGGAAGCAAAAAAACATATTGCCAGAGTCATGTCTGTCCAGATAGTTTGCTAGCTGAGGGTTGACAAATGAGAGTAGTGTGTGAAGATTTTCTAATTGTTCTTTCATGCCGGCTTGATCCATATCAAAATTAGAAGACTGAGAAGTACATAGTATTATATAAAACTTTGTATAGTGATTGTTACCCAATACTTACAACTTTGTCCATAAACCCAACAAAGCACCAAAATGCATCAACTTCATTATCAAGCAAATGCAGGATGGGAGAGAGCAAGTCACTCATGCCTTGCACATATCCCAAGTCAAAATTATACATCACATAAGTCATTAAAATTTCAAACAAAGTTTGAAGATTTGGGTTATTATCGCCGGCATAGTACGGCATGTTTCTATCAGTACGGTTCACATCCTTCTCAATCAGACTTTTCCTTTCTCTGTAATCGGCGAAGTTCTCTTCTTGTGTCTTCGTCATTGTCCGCCATTGCAGTTTCATGCCGTAGTATTCCTCGCGTTTTAATTTTACGATTTGACGACGTTGCTCGTGTGTGCTGTCCCATGGATAGTAGTTCAGCAAATATTTCCAAAGTTCGCATCTGATATTTTGCGAAACTCCCTAAGAATAACAACTTTAGTGAACAAAGTAGTACGATTATAAAACCAGTTCATACACCACGAAAAATGTGTAACTTTGTGAATTCAATATCTTCAATTCGCCCTTCGTTGTCTTGTAAACTTTTCCACTGATCCAGAGTCAATGGCTGGCCGCGTGGATAATCTTTCCTCTTTGGCAGCTCAGGCTGCACAACTTCATACTCTTCCTGATGAGGTGCGTGTGATGTTTCAAGTTCAGTCAAACTTCTATTCAATATATTTTCCGTATCTTCGTCTATAGGTCTTTCATGTGGTGCGGCAGTGACTGTGAAAATATCAACATGTAGTAGATACACAATTCAAAACTTAAATAAATACCAATATCGACCACTTTACTGAATGCTTGCATTGTGGTTTCATATGGTTCGATATTAGCAACCAAATTCCACCACGTGAGTCGCGTGTTTATTGATCCACTGTCATTGAACAAATCAAGTTCAGCAAATGATTTGTCTAGCTGCCTGGTTTCCTCACTATCATTATGAATACATATAAACTTTAGCTTATCCCTTTTGGTAGGCATAGTTTTAATTAGCTGCCTTAGTAAACTAAGCAGAGATGTGCAGTTGCCGTGTTGAAAGAAAAAGCTAGCAAGGGTTTCTCCAGAGCCAACACACAACTGCAGCCTGTCGTTCTTTTTAGACACTTTGAATGTATGAATACTTTTTAAATTAATTTTAATATATTTCGATCTAGACTTGGGACCTGAGGCTGAGTTACTTCTTACAGTGTTCACCACGGCCCATTCTTGCTCATGCACATCGATTGTGTCTGTGGTTTCGAGTTCATTCGGCTTCCATTCAATGCATCTGGTTTTGTTGGAGTTGAGATATTCCGTAATGAATAGTGTGCCAGTCTGATTCAAGTAATTCATGTAGAAACTTTGTGTTTCCTTCAGAAGAACCCCATCTTGAAGGAACAGATCCATAGATTCTTCGATTGGTTCTTCCATATTATTCTGCGATTCTTATACCTTTCCACTTAATACTATATCACAATCCTATAACACAAATACAGAAAATGTACAAACACGCAATCAAGTGAATTTTATCTTTGAAGACAAAATGGAGAAGTGTTAAACTAGATTGTTTACAACTTTTGCACAATATTGTTAATAAACGCTATTGGTTAACTGTAGTTAACAATAGAACGAGTTCAAAGGTCTATGGATTAGTCGATTATTTAAACAATTTAAATACACGTACCAGTCTTATTGCATTGACAACCTTTCTTTATTTAATACAAAACACTTTTGAGGCAACCTGATCGGATTCTTCCATAACAAAATGCTGACCAATACGCACTTGACATATGTCATTTTAAGTTAATTCACATCGAAATATTAAACTTGTGTTTATTGGTATTTATTAACCACTGATTAAAAATATTCACGGAATATTTTGTGTAGTGGGATTAATACAATGAAACAGACGTAATAATTAAGACGCAATAATTAAGACGCAATTTCAATTCATGTATTTAAAGGTTTAGTGCTGACCTCTATATCTTTTTAAAAATAAGTGCACAAAGTTTAAAACTTTTCAAATATTCCAGAAGAATAACATTATTAAGACAATGGAAGATTAAACAAGTATGTGTGTTTTTTTAATGTAACAAAAGAAAGTTAACAAGTAACGTGTATCGAATAAATTCATTGAATTACGTGTAAATATTTCTAATATAATTCAATAACAAATGAGTACGTATGTATTCAAGTATCTGAAATAAATAGATACTTTAGAAATAAACTCAAAAAACTAATAGACTTATCATTTTTAGTGTGATATGATTTATTTATTTCTACATAACAAGAGCATGGTTGCCACAGTTTATTTTAATGTCACAATATAATAGATTTTATTTTATATTCATACTTATTGTTCTTTATAACATTTAAAAATTAACTATTTATATATATTCATATATTTATCAATATAATAATAGTATATTTATGTAGATATAAGTAATCAAGTGCTAATATAATTCTTGCTAGACGTAAGCCTTCTAAAATTGTTTAATTTAAGTAACGTTATGAGTCGAAGATGAATATGCTTTAAACGTAAAATACTGTAGTTTTTAAACGTGTACGTATGTATTTGTTATACATTTGTATATGTATGAATAAATTGAATTTAAACTTTATGGCAACTAAAGTCATACATGTACATCCAGGGTTTATGTTATAGGTACATCAGCAAGATACATTTGTTACACTCACATAGTTGCTGTATTCTGTAATTTTATTAACTTGTTGCTCTTCTCCATTTAGCTACGATATTTATCATATTGCCATTATCCATACTTAGTTGCAATGTATGTTTCTAGTACATTTTGGTAGGTATATGTATTTTTAAAGCTGGTGCAAACTAAGTACCACACTTCATCAGGTTCTATCATATTTAGTTAGATACACACTGGGAAACACCGTGACTCTTAAGCAAAATAAAGTTTATAAACTTTACATTACTTAAGATATTTACTTCTCCACTTAATCCACCATTTTATACATACGTTAGTTACGTTTTTCTCTTCTATCATATTCATAATTATTTAATCTTTTGTGATTTGCTTTGGTTTTAGTTAATCGTGCGTGGTAGCTACAATAGTTTGATATTAACTAATATAAGAACAGTTTTTTGAGAACTTCGCACAAGTTAGTTGTTAGTTCTATATAATAATCCTCAAGATTGTTTCAAATTTTGCAAAGATGTTTAAGAAATATTAAATTTTAAGAAAGAACTCACTAATCTTTTCAGTTTCATGTGTTCTTTGGGCCCACGTTTTGTTTTATTTCTCAAGACTGTCAATGTTAGGGCCTCTGTATATCTATATCTTGTACACAACAGTAGAACAGTATTTAGTATTTATATGAGTTATATATGTACACCTATGTTAATATTTTATAAGTTAGCATTATATAAGATTTATGCTATAACTTTTTCATTTTTCATGACATACTTAAGGGGTGTAAGTATGATGGACTCAACTGAAGATATGAGGAGCTAACAATGTTCTACAAATGTACCGTGAAATGCCTTCTAATCTATGAGTTTTCATATTTGGTTATGCATTTAAGTCAACAGATAAATAGATCTAGAGCTATGAGTAGGTTGGTTCGTGTCTGCACCTAAAACAATCTTCTACTATTCTTGGGAGTGGAGTGACTTCTTCTTCCGTCTTTGACGTAGTTTGTGCTCGTATTGTAGGTATATAAGTCATTAGTCTAAACTTGTACCTATGTAACAAAATTTTCACTAAACTTCTTTTGCTCTTTTGTTTCTTATCTACAAAACGGACTCGCTTCTTAAATAAATGTTTAAATCCAAATCTTGAAACGCATTCTTCGATTCTTTGTTCATCTTTTCATTTCATTTCTAAGTAAATGCCTACGAGCTAGTAGCTATTGTCATTTATGCTCTAATCGCCTAACACAATTCTCAATCAACGAGCCAACGCTTTACTTCATTTCTTCAATGTACGATATGATTCCTTGCACTTGCAGTTGACTCTACAATGAGTGAGTGATATATAACTAAAGATCTGACTTCATACGCGATCGTTCGTTGGAGGTTTGTTAATGGTTAATCAGCGCACATAACAAGTGTTCTCTTATCTACCGTACGTCAAGTGAATACGCAAAGGAAGAATTTGTTGTTTATGTATAATATGTACACAAAACATCTTACGTTTGTTGCAGAGTGACTTAGGACTGAAGGCGGTGCATTACGACTATGGAGTGATATGAGAACAATGAAACTCGAAAGCGAAGTCGAAGCCTGGTTATCCTTTAGTGCTATTCCTGGTATCCTAACAGTATTTGTTACTTGAGGATACATTCAAAGATAGTTTCGTTAGAAAACGACCAAAATGGTGGTAGTGATACATCTACGAGAATACAAGACCTAGTCGAACTGATTTCTGTGTCAGTTTCATTTATATCAGCGGTAGGAATACATTAAGAAGCAGTTTTCTGATTTGCGAACAGATTGGAGTTGTTTGTTGGTTTACATATCTTGCTGCAGCTGTAGCAGAGTTGTAGTTGAATTACCTTGGCTAAGCATTAACAAACGCATGTGTGTTTCTGTTCGGTTCGTGGTGTCATTGCGCCAGCTTAATCTTTGTCCTTCTTCTCGCCGTCTTCGGGATCCTTGAGCGTGTGCCACTGGGCAATGGGGCGTCTTGGGGAGGCGAGCATGTCGCTCCAGTGACGAAGCTCAGTGCCGCTTGCATTGTATCCCAGGACAACTTTTCCAATGGGTTCTGACGTGCCAATTCGATCGTAGTCAACCACTGTCACTTGCAAGTTCACTTTCTGCCCAAGACAACAACTCCCATTAAAAACACAAGAAAAACTACGTTAGTTGAGACTGTTCTACCTGAATTTGTTCAAATGGTACTTCAAAAGTGAACGATTCATTGTAGTACGGGTTCAAGGTACACTTCTTGATGCTAGTCTTCTTCTTCTTAAGTCGTTTTCCGTTCTGGAGTAAAGCGATCTTAACGTATGGATCTGTAATGATTAAGTAATAAGTTAAACTCTTTCGGAAGGGCGCTATATGTGAAGGTACAGACCGGATAAGCCACCAACGTCCATTTTCTTCAAGTTCTTCGCCTCGAGAATGACCACAGTCAACTTGCCGGCGGTGGGCACATAGCGCAATGAGAAGCAAATATCTCCCAGCTTGTTTTCCTGCAATGGCAATTTCATTAAAGCGCAACGATTGCTAGCCGTGGCTGGGCGTAGCGAGCTTCATCACAATAATCTTTTTTGCCATGCTTGTTCTTCATTTCTTAGATCAAATTTGTGTTGTAAATAATGTTTGGTGTTGAACGAAAGTAAATTCAAAGAAATTAATTATGAACCAAAGAGATTAGTATTTATATTAGTGAGACACGAGGAGACACAGAGAGAACAAATACATAAGAAACAATTGCTGCGATCAGTTTTAGAGAGCTCGGGGATCCCTAGAGATTAACTTATGTCTGCATGCGCAATCAAAGAATAGTGTGGTCAAGCAAGTGTTTGGTCGCAAGGGATTTGGTTGTTTCGATTCGTTTGGCATGTTAGAACACAAGGGTACAGTTATACCAGAGCAAACAAGAGACAAAACACTGAGATTGAAAGAATGAGTGTGAATGTGGCTTTGGGAGCAATTCGTTCGTAAAGAATATTAAGGGATAACACCTAAAGAAGATACAGAAACAAACGGGGAGTTGTTGATGTTTGATGGATAGAGAAGAGACACAAACACATATTAGCAATTTTAGAAGGATTCTGTCAACCTACAAAGCACCATAATGAGTAATTCTCTATCGTTTCTTGAAATCTTTAGAATTATTCACTAAGGTTTAAGAATTTCTGGTTGTGAATGAATTTCTTTTTCATTTGAGTAGCTTCTGGCTTTTTGGTTGTTAGAGTATATGTGGTTTTGCACTAAATTCTTAACGTCGACTGTCTAAACACCCAGCTCAAACCAGTTGTAAGTAATTAATGAACTAAACTAGAAAGAACACAGTACAAAATGATATTAATGTAGGAAATGAAAACCAAGTCTAAGTCTCTAAGACAGCAGTAATCAGGTACTGATTAAGTAATTAATTAATTATACTTAAGTATTATAGGCAGTACCTTGGTGGTCCTTAAAAATCGGCATCGACTGTTATATAATTTTTCTATAAAGTTTGTTTTCTCCTTGCAAAAATCAAACGGGCCTCTTAATATTTTCTTTTCTTTGACTGCTTGTACTGTGTGTGAGATTGACATTTTCCGATGTCGGCAATTGAAATGCAGAGAAAGACGAGACACAGAGAGAACAACGCAAAAACTTTCGACTAAGATACGATCAACTGGTGCGCTTATTGATAGATAATAAACGATGCACATGCCACTAACTATTAAGTCAGTTCGATATCCAAACGATACAGAAATGAGATGCCAATGCGATTTGTGCGGTGAATTTCAAATACAATACGAATCAATGTCAGCTCTCTACTATTTATATTCGATCTCAAGTCGATCTCAACACTCATATTAGAGAAACAGTGAAAAACGTTTGCCAGCCAAGTTGCAGTAATTGGTAAGGTAATATGTACTCTTATAAGTAGCTAAGTAAATTTAAGAAAGTTTCGAATGGTAACTTTAAGCATGCAGAGAAAAGATGCATGTACTTATCATATTTCAAATTAACACGAATTTCAAAACGTTTAAATTAATTTTTGAAATATAATTAAGTACTTTTTGAAGCAAATACTATTTTGGGACACAATAGGTAAAAGAGAAAATGAAATCAAAACTGGTTCCAACTTAAAATTCAAAGGAAATAATATAAAATTCTACAAAAATACAACAGAATCAAAATTTATTTTTTTGGTATTTTGATTCTGCTGCTTTGGTAATTAATAATTCATTAATTAATTAAGTATAACGGTGTACGCTATTACGAATCAATACGAAAGTGTGTAGTCAAAAATTGCAATAAGTAGCCAATACAATAATTGTTCAGTAAATGTCAATAAAAATAAACTTGATAAGTATATAGTATTATCAATAATAATTAAAAAATTAGTTAGTACTTAAGTCACTTGTTAAATATGCGTGATTTACCTTCATAGATTGTGTGTTAATTGTTAATCATTGTTCAACTGGAATATCTGTTAGTGCGTTTATTTGTGAATAATGTGGTTCAATGTTTTATGAATAAATTAAACTTATAAGAACAAATATATACAAAAATTACTATGGCTTGGTTAGAATATTTGTTCTTATAAATACAGATGTTAATGATTATGTATCAAAGACTACAAAGATCAAAAACTGTGAAAGAATTTTAAGAAATACTATTCTTTGTAGTTTTTGGAGGTTACTTGTTGATAATATAACGATAAAAGTATAAGAAATATGATTGCTAAATGAAAATGATGAAGGTGAAGTGAGTGGTGATCTGGTAGTAAATTGTCTTAGACGTTGTTGCGTAAAAGGTTGATTCTTGATCGTCGAAGAATACTTACGTGAAGTTATTGGATTGTTTGGAAGCGTCATGCATGCGCGGCCGGCACAACCATAGCACAGCCAAACCAAAGCAGAGCATAGAATTTTAGGAAAAAGAGAAAAAACAATTTACGTCAATACTGATGTAACTGACTGTAAACAACAAGTCGAACAAGTTGTTGCAAGAAGTGAGAGTTTGGTCAAAGAATTTCATGTGGATATCGAATCTAAAGTTTGGTTTCTTGGTCGGTTTGCTTCGGTCAGTTATTAGTTGGTCGGTGTTTGGTCGTTGGATTCCATCCACAGTGTGAGAGTCCGAAATTAAACGAAATTAAATATTTATCAAATGACTTTACTCGTTCGTTCGTTGCTGTGTACACATTTCAACGTGCCGGCGCAAAAGAGAATTAGGAATCAAATAACACGTGCGAATGGCAAACCGAAGTCAAGTCAGTACGGCGTAATTTCGAGTTATTACTTGAGAATGATCTTGAAGAAATCAAGGCAAACTGAGTGAGAAACGAACAAAACGATTGCGTGGTGCCTGGAAATCTTTACAGTGCAAGCGTCGCATAATTGAATGGCTAGAACTGGGTGTCACTGCTTTCTTAACTTCTCGCCTCTATTGTCTTAAGAAAATCAACTAAATCGCATCCGATTGAAGCAATGACCAAAGGACTATGAAGAAATCATAGCTACCTGAGTTGAATATTCATAGAATCGAAATGAATGACGGGTAGAGATTGAAATTGAGATTAAGATTGATATTGAAATTGAAATTGATCTTGGTCTTGGTCTTGATCTTGATTGAGAAAAGATTAATTAGTATGGAAAATTTTGATATCACCTGCCCTCCTTCACCCTCGACGCTCTGCAATTCACGCCACTCTTCAATCGTTTGCGCCAGGTCCACGGTACACAAAGGTAACTTCACTTCGCCGATCTGGTCGTGCTTGGAAAAGCGGTCAAAGTCAAAGATTGCAAACACAAGCGTCTTGTTCATGGCGTCAGCATATGGTATTTGCTGCAAATCAAAGAAAATACATTATAATCTAACGCGATCAAATACTTTGACGTATGTACCTTAAAGACAAAAGTTTCGTTGAAGACTGGACTTAAAGTTTTACGGTGAACTTTGGTTTCAAATTTCTTTTTCTTGTCGGGGAGGAGATAGACCTTTACATAAGGATCAGACGTCCCACCCATGTCAAGTGCGGGCAAGTCTTCTGCTTGCAAGACTGTCACCGACAGACAATTCTGATTAAAGTC
>NBZA01000386.1:0-14689 GCA_003054995.1 Aleochara bilineata
TGAGCGATGAAACCCCGCAGATTATCCTTCATGACTCTGCATACGAAAGCTCGCAAAACGAAAGCTCTCAGGATGAATACGAGCATCATATACGTGAAGCTTCTCCGTTCCCCACATACGAGCGGATTGCGCCGCGTGGAAGCATATGCTCCGAGCTTATAGGCAATCCTACTGTCAGCGTGGATGAGGTGGAGGACGAGGAGGACAACCGAAGAAGTCCTGTCAACGCCGATAAGGATAAGGAATATCTTCAGAGCCGCTTTGACAGTAGGGAGTATTGGAGGAGTAGCAGTAGGTCCCGCTCGAAGACACCAGAGATCCTTCGGGCGAATCTTCTAGACTTCGAACGGAAGTCACGTAGCAGGTCTGCAAGTCCTCTGATACGCGCCGCGCAGAGTTCAGGTGAATTAGTCGATTGTGCATTTTGGACGCGGTCACCATCACCGTTTCAAAAAATTTTAGATCTTTTTGAGGCTAACGAGGAGGGAAAAGTTCCGCCCGAAACTGGGGAGGTCTCCCCTCAAATTGATGTTGAGAAAGAAGTGCTGGAAATTGTCGATGGTACATTGACGCCTCACGAACAACATAAGCGCACGTTCAAGACGAAGAAGCATCGAAATAATGCGAAAACTCATAGAAATAAAGGAGCTAAACAGGCTCAGAGTCTATCTGATAGCGAAAATTATTCCCACGTTGATGTAGAGGATCATGCAATAGACGAGGATGCATATGTTCGTAAAGTAGACTACGAGGAAATTATTGACGCGCCAGGGCCCAGTTCGAGTAAATATGGCGAACCTTTCTGGGTAAAGAAACATTGATATTTATTATGTTCAGGATTGGAAGGAAATCTTCTGCAATGTTTAACAGGACAAATACAAATCCAATGGTGGTGTGCAGTGTGATTGTGATTTGGCTTAATTATACTAGCACTAGATAATTATCAATAAACGCACCCAATTTTGCTTTGATTTGCACACGACCCATTCTTGTTGAATAACGCTTTTGCTTTTGATCAGTTTGCTTCACTTCAGTTCGTTTCTGTTATAAATACAGTCTAACCAATGCTGGGAAAAGTAATTGCGTAATAAAAGAGCTGCTTCCACACGTTGTTTTTCGCTGGTATGCTTGTGCATATTGGAAATTCAAAGTTTGAAATTGTATTTTGCTCGCATGACAGGCTGCACTTAAAAACAATTGCCAACCGCTGGCAACGGGCTTTGATGAGCCTGTAAATTATTGACCAAGGAGACAAAAAGCATTCGATTTGAATTTTAGCGATGGTTCGTTTATAAATAACATAACTACGTACATACGTAACTTCTACTCGCGAAAGTGTATATTGTACCAGTACGCGCACACGTTCGCTGGTATTGTTCGTGTGCACAACCTAAAATAGCCTTCTTTGTATACAGAAAATTCAAATCCGGAACATAACATCTAATCCAACACCACCATCGGAAATAGCGCAAAATTACCTAGGGTTTGGCGTTGATGAAGATGATGTCATATGACTTGGATTACCTGCGAAATTTATGGCAAATGCTCCCTCGCCTTCTATTAATAATATCTTTTTACATACACTTTCTTGATAAACGCAATGCTTTCGTTTTCATTTGATTCTCAATGAGCAGTAGCAGTTTCAACATTGAAGAGGTTTGCTCATGCTCACAATGTGTTTTCGCACAAGTTGAGTTGCCCACCTAAAAACAAGACGCTGCTACTGATGCTGATGCTGCTGTTGGTTATTGCACGCGGCACCACGTTCCAATATCGCTCGCATTTTCTAAAAATATCGGAAAATATTGAAACGCCGGGCGGCTTCTCTTCCACCTAGTGCCTAATGGAGATTTAGTTGCCACTAGGATTTGCACGACGGTGCACCAGCTTCTTTCTTGGAACAGTTCTTAGTTCGGTGAGTGCGCGATCAGTTCAAAATGGGAGACGTCGATACTTACTCCAACTTTACGGTCACCGAAAAGAAAACGAAAAAGGTCAAGAAGACCACGAAGCGCCATGAGACCAGCGGCGACGGTGGCACCGAAGTCACCGTCACGGAAATCGAGCGCACCAACGGAAACCAGGGGTATGTGTTGCCACTTTGTGATGGTGCCCGCTCTTTTTGCAATATTATACAATATGCAAACGAACGAATAAACGGATATCTCTTGTTCCTGCGTCAATTCAATTTTAGTTGCTTTCCTCTTTATTGCGTACACAAAATTTGAAACAACTTTCGATCCATCTCCAACTTAACGAACGCAACTGTTTGCCTACCCGACCAGGCGCAAGTGCAAGCGCTCGGTCAATAAATTGTTTATACAAATACATTACAACATGGCAACACGTATCCCTTTGTCTCAATAAAAGGTATAATATACATTGTACAGAAAGACATCTTATCTTATATTTGTAATCTTTAATAATTGAACGAATAAAACGCTTTGTATATATCGCTTGTTTTAAAGTTTTGTATTTTGTGTTTTGTTTTTATTTTTGTGTTTGGTTTGGACATGATATTGTATCAGCAATGTATTTATGAGTTTTTTTGGTGAAATATCCATGATTTATTGTATGTTATGCGGCTAAAACGTAATTTCTTCTATTTCACAAATATGCTACGCTGCGCTGTGCTATACATAGACCAGAATCTCAAGTCTCAGTTTAAAAATAACTCATGGCAACAAATATTAAAGCTATATCTTTTTTGATATTTCTATTTGTACATATTTATGTCAAGTGTCTTTATCTTATATGATGTTCGCTCATATTACATAACCGATTAAGTTAAAAACTTAACTCTTCCCTAAAATGCCAGCGAATAACTTTTAACAACAGGTTATGATAATGTGTATATATGCTTCCCGTTGTACTTTGTTGCATTTCATAGACTTTTCTTCAGCATTTGCAGTATTTGACTGATGAGTATTTTGTGGCATATTTGTTTTGTAGCTTATTTTCAGTGGCGAGTACACGAAGGCCCTGAACAAGGACTGGCACGGACAGCACTTCTGCTGCTGGCAGTGCGACGAGAGTCTCACTGGGCAACGATATGTGCTGCGCGATGAGCATCCCTACTGCGTCTCCTGCTACGAATCGGTGTTCGCCAACGGCTGTGAAAAGTGTAACAAAATCATTGGCATTGATTCGAAGGTAATACCATATCTTGTTCAACCAGTGGTAGACAAACTGTTGCATTAATGGATCTTTGGAAGAACTTTGATCATTTGCATTTAAAAGTTTGTCGATCACTGGTCACATAAATCAGAATCTATTGTATGCTAATGCAATTCAATGCACTTGACACCATCTAGGATCTGTCCTACAAAGATAAGCATTGGCACGAAGCATGCTTCCTGTGCACGGCCTGCGGCGAATCCCTGGTGGACAAGCAGTTCGGCTCCAGGTCTGACCGCATCTACTGCGGTCGCTGCTACGATGAGAAGTTCGCATCCCGATGCGATGGATGCGGCGAAATCTTCCGCGCCGGTGAGTAATTGATACACGCATTCACAGCTGTGAATGGCTTTCGGATCAAATCGCACATGAACTGAATGGCTTTCACGCCAAAATATCCAAAATAACCGAATGATGCGATTTGCTAAAAATACGCGGTGATGTAAACACGCTCGCCCGTTTCCCATTCGTGTAGAAATTGTACAATTTTATCAATATTTATCTCGTGTTTGCTCATGTGCCTCATACGACCACAACACATGCAATACTAGGTTGAGAAAACCAATAATTTTGCAGTATTGAGTATTGAGTAATATGTTTTACTCACAATAACTGAAATTGCGTTGGTGGATATAAACATAAAAATATTTACATTTATTTATTGTTGTTCGACTGATGCGTGAAAATATTGCACGATTTATAAACATTTTGATCTAAATATTCCAAGGTGAATGATCAATTAGTGAAAACATTTGCACAGATTACGCATTGGATTTGTATTAGGAATTGATGGACATTTAAGGAAATCCAGTAAGCGCACTGCTGTTGTGCTTTAATTAGAATTCGGTCACGTTCAACCAGCAGTTATACCAAAAGCAGTCAGTCAGTCAGTCACACAATGTTGTTTTCTAGCAAATATCGGATATAATTTATATTATTAAATGCGCAAGCTGTATGAGAGCAAGAGTATCGATCAAACTCATAGGAAATTACAATATAATTCGTTCACGTGTGGAGGAAATTTGCATGAATAGATTTTTGTAAATTAGCGAGTGCTGAATTAAGACGTAAATGCAATTTATTTATTCATGCACTTTATGCAGAAGGTGGTAACGCGTGCGCGTGTATACGCTTGCGCGTTGCATTGCCGCGGTTTGTTTAAAAACACACACGGAAATTTCGCATGTAGGCGATCTGACCAATTATTATACACATTTTGTTGTATACCTACGAGTTCTTCACCGAAACACATGCAATGCGCGCATATAAAGGAGAGTTAACCTTGCCGACTCATACAAAATTGTTGACTGTCTAGCCAGCGTCGTCGATGTCGTGTCGTTGCGGTTCGCCGTCAGTCCTCGCGTAGATTACCGAACTGAATGCAGGTTTAATAATCTTTGAAACTTTTGTGCCCATCACGCTATTGTTAAATGCCACAGAAGTGACACCTCGAATCATCATCATAATGGCGAGTGTGCTCAGTGATAAGTTCAAAACGAGTTTGAATCTGCAGACGAAGACTGTCGGTGAGGAGCGCATTCGGCGCGCCAAGGAGCGCGACGAAGATGTAGCCGTCTTATCAATGGAGCTGCCCGGCGAAGGAAAAAGTTTTAAGTGCGCCCTTGGTCTCGATTGCCTGATGGGCGATTGCTACGCTATCAAAGGAGGTTCGAGCAGAACAAAAATCAATATTTTAGATCGTGTATGCTTACTTACAGATAGGCCAAGACAGAGTATTATAGAAAACCAATCCGCCCACATGTTAATTAACTTAATCATTAATGACTAAAGCCGGCCGTATGACAAAGTCAACCAAAGACACCTGTTAGCATAGTTATGCAAGCCTTTGCTTGCTTTGAATAATATTTATTGTTATATAAGTAGATAGATACTTTAAAAAGTATTATGATGAGATGAGATCATCAAGCAATCAATAAATTCATCTCAAGTTCAAGTCAAATGCAGTCTCACATTTGCTAGGCCATTGGTGCGTTAAATTTGTTTTTAAGAATTGAATTATTTTTTGCACGTAGGTTGAAGCATTGTCCTCGGCCATGACGGTTACAGAAAGGTGTATAAAGTGTGTCTTCATGATAATTAAGAGGAGATCCATTTAACGATGCTGATTTACGATGACTAAAGTATCATCATAATATGGCAGTAATTGGGTTAAAGGTTAAAACTCTGAGTAATGTTTAATTCAATTAATTATGGCTAGTATAGAGGATCACTGACCAAAAAAGAGAACCAATTAAATTCAATTGAATATTTTTGTTTAAAACACTCTCCTATCACCAACTGAGATTATTTAATAAGAATTGGCTCAAGTTAAGTACATAAAAAGCCCGTCAGATGTTCTAAAAGTTTGAATGAGTGAATGACTCATTACCTAAATGAGACACGAACCATATTAAGTAAATTATCGTTGTTCTTTTAGGTACGAAGAAAATGGAATACAAAACAAGGCAATGGCATGAGAAGTGTTTCTGTTGCGTCATGTGCAGAACTCCTATTGGCACTCAGAGCTTCATCCCGCGCGAGCAGGAGATTTACTGCGCCAAGTGCTACGAGGAGAAATATGCTACTCGTTGCATCAAGTGCAATAAGGTTCGTTGCAGGATTTAGAAAATTGAAGAACTTGAGGGTGTCAGTCATTAACTGTTGCAATTTTAGGTGATTACAAGCGGAGGCGTCACCTACAAGAACGAACCATGGCATAGAGATTGCTTCACATGCACCAACTGCCAGAACAGCCTGGCCGGCGAGCGCTTCACAAGCAAGGAAGATAAACCGTATTGCGCCAACTGCTTCGGCGAATTGTTCGCGAAGCGCTGCTACGCGTGTCGCAAGCCCATCACTGGCATCGGCGGCACTAAGTTCATCTCCTTCGAGGACAGGCACTGGCACAACGACTGCTTCTTCTGCGCGTCGTGTCGCACCAGCTTGGTCGGCAGAGGATTCATCACCGACCAGGACGACATCATCTGTCCCGAATGCGCCAAGCAGAAGCTTATGTAAATTTTGCAATCAATCAATACCTTCATAACACAACACAGCACGTACACGAAACAAGGAACAAACGCACACATTTATGCAACAATTGCAAAACTATATGATCTAGTAACGCGCGCATATCAGAGTTTTCTACAGCAATTTAAACTATCATTACTACCAGTAAGGATGCCTTATCAATTTGCTATGATTTATGCGCTGATTTATTTTACTTCTCTAAACGTTCGTTTTTATGAATCAATATCGAATCTCTTATACATTATTAATACACAAACTTAAATCGTAGATGATTCTAAATCTAAGCAAAGTGGCCTTATTAGATAAAGGGATATCATGACATAATATGTATTTATCTTTCTATTTAAGGGTGAATTTCGTTGATTTTGCATAAGTATATAGAAGGCGTAACTGTTATATCATGACGATGCAATACATAACTGAAAAAACTTATGTATCACTATTATTTATACAAGCTTTTTGCAGACAGCACATGTAAACTGTAATACCTATTGTTAACGATTAACGATGTTATTCTTATCTTGTTTTATTTTTATGTTTACGCAACTAAAACATATTCAATACTTATATATCTATTCTATGTTAATATTAATAATTGTTAATGATGAAAACTTGTATATTGCTTGAATAAGGCATTTATTATTGAGCAGACATGGTGCTATATACATACATGTAGTTTATTAGTCACTTCTTTTGAGCAAATGATGCTAGGGTGCTGATGATTTACTTTTACGATTTTATTAATGACTTTGTGAATGTTATAAACTAAACTGGCAAGTGCACGGGCTAATATTTGCTAGTAATTTATTGTATGCGTGTATTTGTATGACATAACAATCATATTTACATATAACAAACACATTTATAAATATTCAGAAGGGGATACCCCTACGCCGATTTAATTTCGCTTCTTTAATTAGTGCAATCGTACAAGAATAATAATTAATATTAATCAAGGGTAATTGACTTACAGAAACATGTCAACTCAATCATTGGATATTGGATTGTTATTTGTTTATTGTTATTTATGCTTTTTAAATCGTTTTATGTATAAGTATGATACACGGCGTGCTTTGCTTTATTGACAAAATATTAAAAATATGAATGATGTTATTCTAGATGAAACAATAATATTTACTGACATCAGAGAGAATAATGTCGTTCAACGCCATGAGAATAATCAATATAAAAGATTGAAAGAAATCATCTTCACGCTAGTTTTTCTTAATCATGGGAACATATGGGAATGGTCGTTGAATCATCATCTCTGGCGGTGGTATAAAATTGGGTTTCAATCCACCTGATGGTCTGGGATTCTTTCCATGAACGGGAACTTCGCTGTATCGTTTATATGGTAACTTAAAATGTTGAAGGGCATGCGTGTTGTAGTATTTGTGTAAAGGCACCTTTAACAGTAAAATAATTGTTAATTAATTATATAAAAATTAACGAGTGCCAAACCTTATCGGGATTTATTAATTGAAAGTTACAATTTCCAAGATTATCTTTGGGCAAAGCAAGCCCAAGAGCATTTATAACATGGAGAAGGGGTTTTTCGTTTACAATTTCTGCAGCATTTGCCAATATCTGAAAGCATACAGGGTATGTATGCATTGTATTTAAAAATGACTTATTGCTATACATTTTGATCTGCGGGTGAAACTCCGTTTAGATTTTTAAGTTTGATGGACATTTCAACGTCGGATTTGTTCAACATTGATTCTTCATCTGTATTCTGCTTCTGTTTATAAAATGCACTCGTTTTTAAAACATCTATAGCCATATCTACAATGAATTTGCTAGAGTTTAATCAGTTATAAACGCGTATCGTGTGTATACTTTCCGCAGCAGCGACCAACTTAAAAACCACTCCGGATTCAAATTCTAAACCGTAATCTGTTAACATTCTTGCCACTATCTCACCTATACTTTGAGGCTTGAATTTTTTACATTTATTCTCAGAACTCATATTTCTTTGATGAAGTAGAATACCAAATACAGAGATACTGACGGATTAATAATTATGGTTAGCTATTTATCTAAGGCTACTATGATAAGTAACAATGAATAAGCAATGTTTTAAGATGCGTATTTGGATTTATTTCTTTTTCCCATTTTTAAAAGGAATGTACATGACAAATGGTACCACTATTGGGGTTCTTTGTAGGTACCACCAGAAATCGCGGCCATAATTATTGTTTATTCGATTTTCTTGTGGTCCATCATTTGGTTTTGGTTTATTATGCGGTGGGTCTGAAAATATATAAATTGTTTCCTAAAAGCATGCTTTAATAATAGTTTTTACCTGAAATGATTGATAGTAATGAAATATGAATGATGAAAAAGTGACAACTAATAAAACAAATAGCAATAATTACTTGTTTTATACGTCGAACGGCTGACTTGAATATTATAGTAAACACATGAAAGGTGTGATTATCCACCGTGCGATAAATAGAGAGTACTTTTACAGAAGCTACTAAGTAGTACATAATGGGTTTACGAATAGTAAAGTAAAAGTTTTCAAGTCGTGCTTATTGGCTAGCGCCAACTACTATATAAAGAAGAAAGATATAGCCCTCAAGTAATGCAATACTAATATCAATACTAATACATATCTTGTAAACAGAAGTAATTATTGCAATTTAAATTCGTCAAAGTTTCTCAGCTTCACAAGTAATAATTAATACGACTGTCTTACAAAGGGGCAGCACTTCGTCAGTTATAAGGCAACCACTCGCCCCAACTGCTACACAGGTCGTGGTTTATTGTTATAAGCACTGGTCTATAGATCAGAGAGTGACTGGTTCAAACCCCGTCACAGGCAACATATTTTCTTAATTTGTTCTCTACGATAACCATCTGTTATAAAGCGACAAATACAGCCGAATATGGTACGGATGTTGGCTCAGTGGTATAAACACTGGTCTCTAGATCAGAGGGTAACGGGTTCGAATCCCGACCGGGGCAAATAAATGGTGCTGTATAAAGAATTTATATGAGCCAGTGTCTCGCGGCAATAGTAAAGAGCGCAACCGTGACTACTAAAAGGTCTTCGGAAAATGTTAAAAGAAAGTAAATCAAAAGTGTCAAAATTTATTTTAAATTTTTGCGTTTCATAGACTAAGTTTGAGCTTGTTCTGAACCCACCCGCCCCGTCAGTCACCTCGACCTGCCAGCCCTGCAGCCGGGAAGAGACTGACTCCCATTCCCGATCTTACTTACCAACAGACTGGGAGCGCTATTGCCATCTACAAACTGATAGGAGTCTTAGTATTACAGGAAACTGTAAATAAATGGAAGCTACAAAATCGGTAATACCTGAAAACTTAAGAAAATTCTGTAGGTCCTGGATATTGAAGCCAGGACACATAAAAGGCCGTGGTCGCTGCCACTATGCCATAAGTTACTATAAGTAACTTCTCTTTGGAAAAGTTATGATTGATGACATAATAAACTTACAATCAGAAAAGAAGCAATAGTAAAATTAGTTTCCTCATTAACAAAAAGAGCAAAATTATAAATCAAAAATTGAAGAAATAAATACATTTATTTATTCAGATAGTAAACAACTAGGTATTATTAAAATGAGATAAATTATGATTACCTACTGCTTTACTAACATCACTTACCGCTTTGTATATAAGTATAACGTTTACTAGTTTATAAAATTATGCTTAAACCATAAAGCACACAAATTGCATGTGAAGAAAACAATCACTTTACTGAAACTATGTATTTAACAAATTGACATTGATTTCATTCTTCAATCCTAAACTTGGCCAAGTTAGTAGATATGCGTACTAGATTGGCCCATTCAATTTCAAAATAATATCATAATACATAAAATGTTCTAAGACAATCGAGAAAAATTAGGCCTCTTTATAATTATCTTCATCTTTACATGAATTAACACGCATCTATCCACTGCGTGTCGTGTTGGTAGGAAAACATAAATAGATCAATCAGCAACTGCATTTGCTTAAGATAGTTAAATGGATAGATGTTTGAAACATTATTGCTCTTACATTACAGGACATATACATATGCCACCTACGCAAATATTGAAGGAAATTCAGATACATAATAATTACAAGCTTACAATGCATTGCCAACACAACCAATGCATTCAAGTAACGCATTACAGTGGCATTCCCACCAGTTCACATCTTTGCGATGATATGAAACACGCATATTTAGAATAAGTGCCTGGAGGGCGAGATGAATCGCTCGCCTCACATCAGAAGCATTACAACCAAATATAATATATAGTTGTTTATTGTACCCAGAGTAACCAGTTGCGCATATGATATGGTGACCCGGGGTGGGCGCCGCGATTCTACAAAATCTTACTCGCTAACGGGGGTATAGGAGGGTAGATGTATACGATAAATATTAATTACATTAGATAGTAAAATGTCAGTCTATGGCGTCGTGCAATTTAGTTTGATGCCAATACATCATATCATATTCGTTTGCCATTCAAACAACCACCAACGCGCATTAATCGTTCTTGCAGTTGATACACATTGATTCACATAGGGCGTATTACAAAAGGAGATTGCAAAATCTTAACGTCAAAATGCCTACAAAATACATTCTTCTAAATTAAAAATCATCACAAGGTTCATTAATAATAGCTTTGGTAATATTAATTATAATAATAGTTGTAGATGTAGCAGAGTAGGTTGATGACAGTATTAGACAATGTTAAAAGAGAACTGAGAGAGCGAGCGGGCCAGAAGCCGCTTAAACCGGCAGACACGAGAACATGTTGCTTGAATTCATTTCGTTTGCATTACGTTGTACAGTATATATCAAGATATCAATGAACAATTGGGAAATGCCCGCGACTTCCATTTCGTCTACGCTTTGTCTTCGTCTTCATGCTTCAAGTGTCTGATGCATCAATATTCTCCAGGCATTCAGAAATTAAAACTTAAAATTCAACAATTCATCAAAAATGAAAACAACTGTACCAATCGTCTCTATAATATTGAATTCGTAAATAAACTTCTAGAATTATGAACTATGTCGATTTCCTGCTTTGATCACTAACTTGGCGCGCCGCACGCACTCCCGCACAACTATCTTTCCTCTCCTTTACTTATTGGCAGTGACGGTGGTGACTATGTCCATAATCAAAGAGTTACATCTGTCTTACGATTTGTCAGCGGCGATCTCAAAGATGAGTTGTTCCGTTTCCGTCTCAACTTCGCCATTGTTCTTGCGAATTTTCAGCGCTTGGATCTCCTCCGGCGTGCGCTCCTTACGATATTCGAAGACCAGTGGGAAAATATATTCAATAGCGCTCTGAACATCAGCAACACTGGGCGCTATAATGTACCATACGATCAATAATACAATTGTATTAACACAAATTCATTCTTCATTACCTGTCACAGTTACACTCCCAGTTGAGAATATTTTAAGTGTGGCTTTAGGCTCTTTCAATTTGTACGTCACACCAGGATGCAGTTCTGGTTCGTATCTGAAACAGAGTGAACAGTTGAAGAACAATACCTAAAGAATGTCGTGCAGAATACTGCAGTACTTACTCAGCCTCCCTGTGTCTTTCCGAAAACAAATTGATCTTAATGCCAAAGGGCATACAGCACGTTCCAAGAACATTCACTACCCGATAGTTATTAAATCGAACGTGAAAACCTAACTTTTGAAGAGCTCGAGCGAATCGGCGGGCCGCCACTTTTGCTTGAGGTTCACTAGTCGCGCCCGTGCATGTGACTTTACCCGATGACCAAATGCTGGCGGTGGTGTAGGGCCGCCGAATTTTCATGGTGATCATACCGTTCTCTTTGCGATACTCAACATTGGTACCGTTCAATGCAATCTCGCGCAAGTTCAAATGACAACTAACACTAAAACTACACACCACATTATTTATAACAATGTCTATTTCAGGTTCCTCCGCTGCTTGGTTTGCCACTTCTGAATTGGCAATTACTGTTGAGCCAATATCCATAGCACCAGCATCTTCGACAATGTCTTGCTTGATGATCTGCATCTCATCCACGCCAATCTCCTCGCACGTTTTCACGTCGGTGAAATCAGCGAGGTTGCTGAGATCTGGCACTTGATGCACCAATCCGTTGCCGTTCGGCCGTGGTGATTTAAGACCGTTCTTTTGGATTGCAGTTACTGTTGCCATCGTCAAATCTACCCTGGCTCGCCGGACCCAAGAACCCCTATAAAATACGAATTTGCTCTACAAGTTTATTCATAGATTGATATATGAATCATAGCGTATGCACGACACACCACAACCAACGTTCTAGCGCTTTCAAGGGGGCGAGTGCTCATCGACTTATTGATAAACCATAATGAAGATTGTATCTCATTAGTTTTGAATACATGCGAGAAGCTATAATAGCACATGATGGTTAAAGCCAATGAGGAAGGAAGTTGTTTGATGGAGGAAAAAGCAATTTGGCATTCATTGATTACATACATGCGTCAGTCATCGTTTGTCACTTACCCAGTGCTAATGCCTTTGATTCGCGAACGATGCAAATGTAAAAACGCTCAAATTCAGCACGTATTTACTTTTAAACGAATTTAATCCCATTGTTCGCTGCCATGACACACACTCGCACAGCACGGCCAATACTGAAACGACCAGCGACTGAAACGCTGAAAGCTGGTCAGCTGCACTTCACAATCAGTTTCCACACTCGCCCGTCTTTCTCGAAGTTCACTGAATACCCGTAGCTTGTCTCGTTGTATTTATGTCTGTATCGCCAACCAAGAGTGGCGCTGGTGTAGAAATACTGAATTACTTGAAGAAAACGTGTTAGATGATGGCGCTAGTAATTACAGTGTTGTCAACATAAATTTCTAGAACTTAATTTAACATGTTTTATATTGTATATTTTAAGTAATATTTAAACAAAATCACTAATAATATTATATAATGATTTTTAATATATAAAATATTTTACAAATGTTAACAGATTATTCAAGAAAACTTTTTCATTACTGTAGTAGATTTACCTTCTTTATATAATTATTAATATATTAATAGATTTGAATTACTGCATTAACGTATTTAGTAAAATTTTTACAATTATCATATATTTCTTTGAATAAAATTTGCAGGTAATAATATTCTACCGGTAAATGCATAGACGCTTGGCGCGCTTGGCATCAAGTTAACATGGCGATGTAATGTTATTTGGCGTCATACTATATTTCTGGTATTTGTTATTGTTGTGACAAACAAAAAGGCTTTTTCAGTGGATTTGTTAAGTGCACTTTATAACCATGAGCTTCTCAAGCGATGAAGTTAATTTTCTTGTATATAGATATTTACAAGAATCCGGTATGTACATGTTTTCATTCATTAACCATATCTTTATTTTATGTACATTTTTAGGTTTTCAACATTCGGCATACACATTTGGTATTGAATCCCACATATCTCAATCAAATATTAATGGCGCGTTAGTTCCACCTGCAGCTTTACTAAACATATTACAAAAAGGCTTGCAATACACGGAAGCCGAAATAAGTTTGAATGACGATGGCACTGAGCAAAGACTAATGGAAAGCCTCAGCTTAATTGATGCTGTTATGCCTGATGTAGTAGCCAGCCGACAAAACCAGCAGAATCAACAGAAACAAGCAATTAAGAGCGAAATAACCGATACCAATGGAGAAGAGACAGTTGTTTCAACACAGAATGAAACCATGGAGGTAGAGAATTCAAATGAAATACCTTCTTCGAAAGCTACAGTATTACGTGGCCACGAATCCGAAGTGTTTATATGCGCCTGGAATCCCACAACCGATCTCCTGGCGAGTGGTTCTGGTGATAGCACAGCAAGGTTATGGGATATGTCTGACAACTCTGCGAGCCCCAACCAACTCATTTTAAGACATTGTATACAACGAGGAGGCACAGAAGTGCCAAGTAATAAAGATGTTACTTCTTTAGACTGGAATGTAAGAATTTCTACATTATTTTACATTGTTGGCCAGTATTTTAATATTTTTGTTTCAGTGTGATGGCACTTATCTAGCAACTGGCAGCTACGACGGGTATGCACGGATATGGCACACTGATGGACGTTTGGCACGTACATTGGGTCAGCACAAGGGCCCAATTTTTGCCTTGAAATGGAACAAAAGAGGAAACTACATCCTATCAGCTGGAGTTGACAAAACGACAATCATCTGGGACGCAGAGAGTGGTCAATGCACGCAGCAGTTCAGCTTTCATTCAGCTCCCGCCCTTGACGTCGACTGGCAAACGAACACTTCATTTGCCAGTTGCTCAACGGATCAGTGCATTCATGTCTGCAAGCTGACCGTAGACAAACCAATCAAGTCCTTCCAGGGTCACACGAACGAAGTAAATGCAATCAAATGGGATCCTCAGGGTAATCTGCTGGCTTCTTGCTCAGATGATATGACATTGAAGATCTGGTCAATGAAGCAGGATACCTGCGTCCACGACTTGGCG
>NBZA01000386.1:14803-31111 GCA_003054995.1 Aleochara bilineata
TCGATTCAACGGTTCGCCTGTGGGACGTTGAGCGTGGCGCGTGTATTCATACATTGCTGAAACATACGGAACCAGTTTATTCCGTAGCATTCAGTCCGGATGGAAAATTTTTAGCCAGTGGTAGTTTTGACAAGTGTGTGCATATCTGGTCAACACAGAGCGGGCAATTGGTACACAGTTATAAGGGCACTGGAGGTATATTTGAAGTGTGCTGGAATAGTCGCGGTGATAAAGTAGGCGCTAGTGCTTCAGACGGAAGCGTATTTGTTCTCGACCTACGCAAACTATAAATTTTAATATAGTTGACTTCCTGCGCATCTTGTATATTTGTCCTATTTATAAATATATATAGATATGGTATCACCACGGTTTAGGTACATGTCATGTTAGACAAACTTAATTTTGTATGGAGAATCGCAATTTCATTATGTATAAAATAAACTTTTAATCATTCACGTCATTCTCCTCGTGTATGCGTATAATTGGTCATGGTTATAGTAAGTATGTATTAACTTATACATATATTCGAAAAAGTATAGCAAGTTGTCATACTGACCGTTATATGCCAACGTGTTTTCTGAAATATATGCTTCATACTTCTTCAGGGAATCTTCCTGAAAGCAGCATTTCAAACCTTTGTACAATGGATGAATTCCATAAGCATTTATGTGGATTTCCAGTAAAAACTGGTGAATTGCTTCGATGGTTGCCAAGTACCATCTGGGACTTCCCTTCTGGTGTCGCCAGAATTGTGATATTCGCTTATGCAGAATGACACAAGGTAGCTTTCTAATAGATTCGTCTTTGTAAATATGCTTGCTCTGGTTCCACGTGCTGTCAATAAATACAGCTTTTTTAATAGGTACGTAGCCTTTAAAGCTAGTACTTTGTATTTCCTCATTAGTTACAACACCAGAGACGGTGCTTTTTAAAAGAGTACCCATATGGTGACCCTTTGGACAGTCTGGTTGAAACCTTGGTTTCATTTCCTGAATTTGCAACTCATCATCAAAGAGTTGTGATACGTCTAATGCTTTTGCACTGGGAAAAATTAAAACTGTATTTCGCTCGTCATAGGATGGAATATTTGGATATGTATAAACCTTTACATTATCTGGAGCTAAGATTGCTGCGTGTGCAGCTGTACTTTTTCCGTCAATTTCTCTCTGATGTTTAATTATGTCTATTTCAAAAGGAAGCTGCAATAAGTTAATATTGAGTGATTAATACGAGAATATTGAACTACTTACATTAATATGCGGAATTACTGCTTGCAGTTCTGGGTGAGGTATAAAGCATGTGTAACAGAAAAATTTGCGTGATTTCGAACATTTTGTACAAGCATATCTCGTTTCTAATGTGTTTAACACATCGTTGTTGCCAATATGAAGTCCTAAAAATGGATACTCTGGTGGAAGTGGTTCTCCACTATTAGGGTGGCTCATATTGAACTATAAAAAATATTTATACACATCAAGATATCAAGTATTTTTGAGGTTAGTCCAATAATAAATTTTGAAGACACATGTTGTGTCAAGTTCTGACGAATGGTATCCGAAGATATCCGAATGATACAGACGTCAGATGTGAAAAACGTAATATAGCTCGAAAAAACTAAAAAGGCAGCTGAGCCAGCTGTAGCTAATCAACTACATGCACTGACTATATAGTTCAAGCCGCGGAGTCACTGTTCTTCTAGTTAAAATGACTAGTGTAGTGATATTGCAGCATGAACGATATCAATTTTGTTACTTGCTTAAATAACAATACGAAATTCAAGAACTAAACTCAGCTGAAAGTTATTAGGCAAATTGCATAACCTCACTAAATTCCTTCCATTAATACAACATTCTTCACATAACTGGAGTAATATAATGGAATTGGCGTAGAAGTATGAACCTCTCAAAGAACACCACAGCTCACAAAATCAACGATGTATTCTGCAATGCTAGAAAAATTGGAAAACCATTATCATACTATAGAATGGAGAGAATTTGCTTGTGGATGGGGTGCTGCTTTTGTAAATATTACACTCACTTATCCCATATACAAAATAATCTTCAGACAGGTAATGGAGCGAAATAATATAATTGGTTTGTGTTATTTAATCGTGTGTTTTAGATGTTAAGTGGAATAACGATAAAGTCAGCATATAGTCAAATACACAATGAGGGATTATATTTCTTATATAGAGGCATGGCGCCTCCACTCGCGCAAAAAACACTTGCAGTCGCTGTAATGTTTGGTATCTACGAAAATGTGCGCAAACCCCTTGAAGCAGGTGGTACAAATCCATACTTGGCAAAGTCAATCGCTGCTATTATATCGGGTACTACTGAGGCTGTTTTGATGCCATTTGAACGCATCCAAACACTGTTAGCTAGTTCTACCTACCATCTCAAATTTAAGAATATGTATCATGCATTTGGAGTTATTGGTCCCACATATGGATTCACAGAATATTACCGTGGTATCGTTCCCATACTTTTACGCAATGGTCCTTCAAATATTGTCTTCTTTATTGCCCGGGACGAGGCAAATAAACGTTTGCCGAAAGACGATAGTGTATTAATGCATACATTTAACAACTTTATTTGCGGAGCTGTTATAGGAGCAATTACTTCAAGCATCTTCTATCCTTTGAATGTTGTAAAAGTTGCAATGCAATCGCAACTTGGCGGTAAAACACCATCGCTTATTATGGCATTCCGACAAATATACGTAGAAAGAGGAAGGAAAATAAGACACATTTATAACGGAGTTGAGGCAAATTTGATACGCGCTTTTTTGAGTTGGGGTGTTATGAATGCGGCTTACGATCAATTGCGCAAGTTACTGTTTAATTGAAATTATTTATGTCGCTAATTACTGAACTCACAGTTATGTCATGTGTTTTCTTTATAAATTATGAAAATGGAGTCACCAAAGCCACTGTATAATAAGGAGGGAGTGTAAATAACAATTGTAAATCAGCAATAGAAACATGTGATTATTCTTTGTGTTAAAATGATTTTTTTGTTGATTTGAACTATGTTTGTTGTTGTCCTAATAGATTAAGAGCTCCGAATGTTAATGTCATTATGTTATTAAATCCAAATAATTTGGCACAGCTGTTGACAAGTACAAACTATAAGTGTCAAATATATTTAACGTAGATAGATAACAATGTCTTAGTCATTTAATGGATCGTATTCAAACTCGTTATAGTTACTCTGTGCAAGCCATGTATCAATTCTGGCCTTATGATCCTCTTCGACTTCTTCGGTATCCATAGCTCTTGTTGGAGATTCCCATATTTTTGCCATGTCATACTCACCAAACTTTGCCATAGGTTTCAGATACTGTTTCAGACGCATATTTGGTGCTTGGTATTCCTTCAATCTAGTGTCATCTGCTGGCTTAAGAAGGTCTCGCTTCAAAACTGACATATCACGTAAATGTGTCACTTCTAACTGTTTGGAAGGTTTGGCCACTTTGTGGATGAATTGTTTCAGTTGCAAAACTGAATAATTTGTTGCTTCATCATCCTTGTATTTATTGTCTTGACTGATTTGGTATTTGAAAACATCTCCAATTGAATTAATAGAATAGAAGTTCCCATCTTTAATTTCAATTCCAGTGATTGCTAAAGCGAATCTTTGTTCGAGATCTTTGCGCATAACGAAATGATTGTGTAAATTGTAATAATCGTAAGTAGACTTTACATTATTTATCCTAAATGGGAGATGATTATGCTCATTAATATGCAAACAAATCGTTTCCTTAAAAGACGATACAATTAAAAGCTCTTCGTCTTCAAACAGATCAGATTTCATGCAAATTGGCGAATTCTCTAATAAATGAGCCCATTTCTTCACGACACCCATTTGCTTCAAATCAACCTTGTAAATGTTATGCTTTGATGCAACATACACATAATTGCTATCCATTGAACTCAAACACATTACACATAATTGATCGCATTTGAAATATCCTATTGGTAATTTGATTGTATTGGAAGCATCGCTTGGATTTAAACGTTTATCACATACAATGATGTCACTTCTTGTCATAAGGGCAAAATTCTTATCATCTAACAGTTCAAGTTGTGATAAATCTCCTTTGACGTTCTCTTCCAGTGGAAATGTTTTATCATATAACTGCTGCTTGGTGAGATAATTCACAATTCTGACATTATTTGTAACATTAGCACAAGCTAAGTGTTCATCATCAAGTAATATTGCATCAGTGTATGGAACGGTTGATTTATCTGTGCTATAAACTGGGTGTATATTCAATTTTGAATCAGATTCTGTTTTCATATTAAAGCGTAGTAGTTGTATGCTATGCATATATCGAAATATTGCATATTGCAAATCTTTGCTACTTTTGATGTTGTAGATTTGGTTATTTGCATCACATTTGTTTATGATTACTTCTTCAGTGTAAACATCCTGAAATACTATGAAATTGAATTAATAATGTTTATTCCGTACCCACATAATAATTACCTATATTATCACATTGTTTATAAATCAAAAATGATTTATTATTTATTTCCACTTGTGCCAAATTTCCTCCGGTATAAAAATAGTTATGATCTCCTTCAAAATACGGATTTTTATCACCATTAAGAGCTAAATCTATCATGTAGCACGGCAACTGAATAAGACTGCCTTTCTTCTTGGATTTCAAACTAGCTGCAGTAACTTTATTCGTTTCTTTCTTGTAAAACTGCTTGTAAAGTTCAAGTTTCTTGAGAAATTCAGTCTTCTGTTCGACAATTTCATAGCAGATATCATTTCCTTCATTCCAATCAAAAGGTTTTGAAATAGGATATGGTAAACTAAAAGAGACTTTACTTTTTTCCAGAGATAAATCACTTTGCTTAGTTGGCTCAGCTGAAAGCTAAATTACATTGGGTGTGATTGTTTTAGTGTTGTATATTGTTATTCGTTACCTTTTCCTTTTGAGATGCAGAAAACACTGATGTATATGCACAATGTGGAAGGTATAATTTATATAGTGCACAATTTTGCGAATAATGTATGTTTAATGAACTATGTTTCTGTTCAAATTCCGACATTTTTAGGCTATATTAGATACAACACGTGAAAATGAGATCAGCTGTGTATATTTTAAACGAGTTTTGAACGTACTAACCATGCGCAATGCGTGTATGACAAAAAGAATAACTTTGCTAACACCACGCGCAACTTTCAAACTTTATTATTAAAATCTGTTATTTATATCTGATGCTTTTGTTTGTTGATGTTTTTTTAATGAATATAACTATAATTTCTCATAAGTAAGTAATAAATTTATTAATATTTACAACAGTCAATCGTAATTAAATTTATTTTAATCCAGTTTTAAAATATCAATATATTGTTTTATATGGATTAAGAATCCCTCGAGGATCCATTAATTGCTTAAGATCCTTCATTAGCTGTAGAGTGGCGTTACTTTTAACATCTTTCAAATATTTTGACTTTAAGAATCCAATTCCATGTTCCGCACTGATGCTTCCTCTCAATTCGTTAACCCGAGTGAACAACACCTTCTCAATATATTCGTGAATCTCCGTTGAGTATTTTTCCACGGCAATTTGCAAATGCAAATTACCGTCTGCTAGATGCCCAAAGCCGAATACTGAACTAGCCTTGGGTCCCATATATGCACGAAACTCTTCAACAAGTTGGTAGAAATGCGTGTGTGGTAGTGTAAAGTCATAGCAGAACACGTATTCATCCTTTTGAAATGAATCTGCTATTCGCTCTCGTACAGCCCACATTTCCTAAAATTTTATTACAATATAAGAAACAAACTTTAAGTACAACTCACTTTAATTTTTGAAGGCTCAGTAGCCAAAGTTCCATTCAAAGTCAAATGTTTCCCCAATGTATAATCCAAAAACGAATGCATTTTTTCTTGATCATGTCCTTCATTTGTACCACTTGTTTCAATAAGTAGATAAAATGGGTAAGCATCAATTGGCCATTGTATATGCAACTTCTCTTTCACGAACTCAGCACATGCAGCATCCATTACTTCTACACTTGAGAGTATCTCCCCCAATTCTATCTTAGCTCGTTGGTAGGTCTTCAGCACTTTCTCAAAGCTTTGCAGCCCTAGGAACATCAAATTTACTGAGGTTGGCTTCACAGGACACTGTATTGCGACTTTAGTGATAATCCCCAATGTGCCCTCGCTGCCAATAAACAGGTTCTTCAAGTGGAAGCCCGTGTTGTCCTTCTTGAGCGTGCTCATTAGATCAAGCACCTCCCCATTTGCCTTAACCACCTCTAACCCTAGTACATTTGAATGCAGATTGCCATAGCGGAAAAGGCGAATGCCGCCGGCGTTCGTTGCAATGTTACCCCCAATCTGGCAACTGCCCTTCGCCCCTAAATCGAGCGGCATCATCAGCCCATACCGCTCTAGTTCGTTGTCCAGTTGTTCTAGAATACATCCGGCTTCACAAGTGAGGACCCCTGATGTTTCGTCAACGTTGAGAACTTTGTTTAGTTTAGAGGTAGAAAGAATGATTTCGTCCAGAACGGGTACCGAACCACCAACTAGAGATGTATTGCCTGCTTGTGGAACCACTGCTAGTTTTTCGGAGTTGCAGTAGGAGAGGATTTTCGATATTTCCTCCGTGGATGTTGGATGAAGTGCTAATATACTATTACCTGTAGAGTGTAGGTAATTGTAATTAATTTTTTAGTTATTTAATTAGTTTTAAAATCAGTAAATTCAATAAAAGTTAACTTTTAGTCAATTGGTTTTAATATAATTAAATTCACCTCTTACCTCTTAAATGTCGCATCCAATCAACATTATATTGTTCTAAATCTGACAAATCCATAGTTAGCCGATTGTTTCCCAGAAGTTCTCGGAAATAATTAATATGATGCTCATCCACAATATTGAATGGTCCTCTAGTGATTTTAAAGTTGTTCTGTAAAATAACATTACCAAACAAACTCATTAATTATTCGATTTAGAACTAATTTATATGTATAATTACCTAATTAACGCCTTAAAGCAGAAAAAGCTCTAAAAATTACTCAGTAACACCTTAATCTTACATAAATTCATTGTCGAGATATGGTTTAAAATAAAACATTATTAGGTATAAACTTTTGAAAAACATTTTATTTTCAAAATAGAAAAATATACAAAAATCTTGATGAATTTCAGTAAGTTTCTCGAAAACAAAACAAATAAAAATAGTTAAACAATGTTTGGTAAAACTTTATAAGGATTTAATATCCCTTTAGGATCCATAGTCCTTTTCAAAGTTTGCATCAATCCAATGGCTGATTGAGCTTTTGAATAATGCAGATAATTAGCTTTTTTAAATCCTATTCCATGCTCAGCACTGATACTGCCCTTCAACTGGGACGTTTGTTCAAAAACAAAAGGTTCAATTTTCTTATAAACTTCATGATTATATTCCTTCATCGTGATATTTAAGTGTAAATTACAATCACCTACAATAAACAATTCGCATTTAATTGTATTCCTTCAAATATTACTAAAATATTAGATACATATACGTACCTATATGACCATAACCACAAACCCTAACAACATCATCACCAAGCCTTTCCTGCATGACCGAAACAATCGAATAGAAATCCATCAGAGGTATAGAAAAATCATATTTAAAAACGTATCCATCATACAGCAATGCACTGGATACCAGTTCCCTCAACTCCCAAATAGTTGACATCTTCGAGGGCTCACTAGTTGCAACCCCATCAAGAACAACGCCTTCTTCTAAAGACTCAGCCAGAAATTTTGTCAGTTTTTCTTCGTCGTGCTGAGCACAACTCCCTTGAGTCTCCACCAAGATATAGAAAGGAAAATCATGAATTGGCGATGTCTTTTTAAAATATTTAGTAACAACTTCCAAAGACTGGGCGTCTATGAGTTCAAACGATGATATTATTTCTCCCAGATGGCGTTTACACTTCTTAAATGTTTTTAAAACATTCTCAAATGAATTCGTTCCTATTAATAAACAAATGAGATCTTGAATGCGTTACTTTGTGCTTCAAATACCTAAGAAAAGAACATTCGTAGACTTTGGCCTTGAAGGACACTGAATGGCAACCCTTGTGACAACTCCAAGAGTCCCTTCAGAACCGATGAATAAATGCTTCAAGTGATACCCGGTGTTATCTTTCTTTAATGTGCTTAAACAATCAATAACATCGCCATTTGCTGCAACCTATTGGCGAAATGAATTTCAGTAAAGTATTTTACCAATGTGATTGGTTAGTTTTTACGAACAGCTTCGAGGCCCAAGACATTCCCGTGTAAGTTGCCATACCGAAGCAGACGTAGGCCACCCGCATTCGTTGACACGTTGCCGCCGATTTGACAGGAAGCTTTACTTCCCAAGTCTAAAGGAACCATCAGACCGTGCTCTCCAACGGCAGCATCCAACGTCTCTAAGATGCACCCCGCCTGAGCTACGAGCACTCCGGAGTGCTCATCAATTGACTCGATTTTGTTCATTAGAGACATGGATAAAACCACTTCATCGAATACTGGCACCGAGCCGCCCACAAGACCAGTGTTGCCACCTTGTGGACAAACGGCAATGTTATTTTTGTTGCAGAAGTTTAGAATTTCAGAGACTTCTTTGGTGGTTTTCGGTTTTAGTACGCAATTGCTGTAGCCTATAAATATGCTTGGGTTTCATTAACATGTTCAATAATTGTTTGTCGGAAGTGATTACTAACTTACCTCGGACTGACTTAATCCAGTCGATGTTGTACGATGCACAATCATTTACTTCCGTTAGCACTCGATTATATCCGAGTAAGTCTTCGAAGAATTTAAAGTGAGAAGAATCCAATTGTGTGAAATTACTTCGTTTGATATTGTAACGATTCTTGATGAAATATAACCAAATATTCAATATTAACGTTTATTCACCACGAATTATTTAAAATAAAATTATTTATTTATATTTTCTAAATTCATGTAGCAAATATACCTAATTCTACTGACAATAAATATTTATTAAACAAATATAAATTATGCAAATGTTTAAAATGTCAAAAGGTTTAATAGCAAAAAGCGAATTAATTAAGTATTAATTAACTTAATCCTATTAAGAATAAAATTATTCAAATTTAATAATTACATACCTTCGTAAACTCTGGCTCCATGGAAAAATATCTTGGAGCACCATTGACGTGTACTTCGTAGAGAATTCGCGTAAATCTTCGTCCCAACATGTTTATTTTTCAAAAAAGTATTGTCTGAAACAGAATAATACCCATTGTAAGTCAGTAAAAATATAATAAATTACTGTTAGGTAATTTGTTATTGTAGTTACAGTTCACAAAATATTTCTAAAATGGAAAATCTTTCAACTATGAATTTTGGGTTGCCTAACATCTTCTGCTGAGACAGCCTATACCGGTTGCCATTTATAAAAATTAATTCGTATACAAGAATGTGTTAAAATATAACTAAATCGCAACATCAATATACCTATAATATTTATACATTATAATTTCATCAGTGCATATTTATATTTGCATGACAATATGATGTACGACAATCCACGTTATAAACTATTTGAAGACTACTTTTGCTATCCTCTTCGGAATCCGCGTATGTGGTAAACGTATATTGATAGAAGTGTGTATATTTTATTCGAATTCTCCATTGTATAAGATCAATGAAGCGGAAATTTGAGTTCTGCGCCAGCGTCTTGGCAGCGCGTTGGCGTCCGCGCATAGGGGTGGCTTTTTCGGTTCGGCCTTTTACTCTCCCCCTACGAATCATTTATACATTCAGTTCCGCCCTTGGCGTTCTTTTAGAACCCCAACTGATTTCACCCTCACACATTTGTTCCCTTGGGAGATTATCATGAGTACCACAGCTTTTCAAAACTATTTTTTATAGGTACAATCCTTAATATTTGTTGGTATATATAAGCAATCAATACATATTTTTATAAGACATATAATATTTAATATACATAAATAAAACATCTTGTCATCTTAAAATGTTTCCTTCTACACGAAGTTTCTTAACCACTGTTATAGTTAACACGGTTGTCATTTATAACAGGAACAATATTTAATTTACAAAATGCTAAGCATATTTACAAACCAAAGTACCTATAATGATAATTGTACGTTTTTGTAGAAATATTCGAGCATGTAGCTAGAAATAACCCCTTGTTTCTTATTCAGTAGCTTATTTATCTGTAATTTTATAATATTATAACATATGTAGTCAACACGCAAGAAGTAAACTCTTGTAACTTCTGTAACAAGTTTTTTTTTTAAATGGCTGCGCACGAAACGCGAATAAACAACTTTAATTTCATTTAAAGTATGGCAGTAAGAATACTTATTTTCCTCCCTTTTTCTTAGATAAGCAAAAACGAGTTTGCAATTTTCAGATGTTATTGACTCACAAACGAAGGGTTGCACCCCAGATGCAATGGGTTGCCACCGAAACAAATGCCTAGGGCATAATCGCCATGCTTCCAAGCTGTTAGGGTGCATCAACCCTCTTAAAATAAGCCCCTTGCTATATTTCTACTTCTATTCACCCCAGTTTTGATTAATTTCCGCGATCTAAGTGGGTCACATCTTTTTACCTGCTAACCTATATTTATGAAATCGTTTTTGTATTTCTTCTATTTCTAATAAAAAAGTACCTAACACGTAAACAAGTTTAAAACTTAAAATAATGTTAATATTAGTTTGAATAATGCCTAAAATGATGTGTTTTCAATTAGTTTTAAAAAAAAACAAATAAGTTCTATGTTTAAACAAAAGGTTACAACGCCCTCTTCCGGCGAAGGACATCATCATTAACAACTATTAATTCTTCAGGAAACATGCACTTATTCTCTGGTTACACTACAAATTAATAATTATTAGAAACAGATAGACAGTAAACGATTTGGAACCAAAATATACTTATAAATTAAATATAGATAATATTTGCTACTGAAACTTTCTTAATTTATAAATACATATGAGAATATATGTAAGTAGGTATATTAATTAACAAATTAATATGCATGATTCCTCCATAATTAATTCGGCCCCTTCACAAATCGTTTAGGAATCGCCTGCAGTCCCCCTTCATGATCATTCCAGAAGTCAGGTCCATCTGACGCTGCGCGCCGTCCATCAATGACGTCTCCCCAATGATAGACATCTCACAGGCTCGTCGCTCCTTCGTCGTCTTCTTGCGCCCTGTTGTAAAACAGTAGCCATGACGGACGCATTTATGACGAGATCACCCCTCCTGCTCGCAGCGCGCAGATGCAGGAGGTAACATTTGCATTCCGCGATCGCTAAAAGCCAGCAACTGCAGCTGCGCGCCACATTGCACTGTTTCGTTTAAATTGCCCTCTAAACTTAGCAAAAGGAACGCCCAATCACTTACTCGCTACTAAATAATTTCTCTTGTTTTATCAAAGAAATTCTTTATCAAGCATTAATTTACATTCACATTTAATCGTGGCAAATGATTCTCTTCCCAATTATGGGTTTTAACTGTATATGCCTTAAATGCACTTTTCAAATAACAATTAGAGAGAAAGAGACAAATTACGCTGAAATGACCATAATTTTGTGTATCCTGTTTTATGATAGCAAGCGACATCGCACTCTAATGATATGGCATTCTTCTCGCACCAAGGCAAGGTGGGGATTTATGAAAGACATCATGTATCCGCCAATCAGCCCATGGATTGCGCAACGAGGCATACGCCACTGTAAACACTCGGGACGCGCGAGCATTGCAGCTGGTGTGCCGCCAATCAGACCGAGAACGCGCATGCGTAGAACGAACGCCGCTCAGTTGCCTGCTGGAATTCCTACAATTGATTTCAATTTCTTGCGGGTATAATTAAGCCTACGTCCGTCGGTGGGGAGCGCACAGAACGGTTCGCTGAATAAGAACAGAGTGGCGTGCACCGGCGCAGTAAAAATATTGATATAGCGATAGAGGTGAGGGACGCGTTCGCCCACTGGCGGCTTGGCGGTTCCAATAAAACAGTTCGTGTCGTGCCTCTCACTCTCGGCGGCGTCAGGGTCTAGCCGCAAGAAAACATGTGAATCCACATGCTATCTTGATAGGCTCAAATCGTAGTTAGCGCAGTGCGTGTGCATGTTTTCATGGTCCTTTTTCTACATGATTAATTGATTCAATGCGGATTAACGATTTAATAGTACTATAGGTGAGTGTTTTCTCAATCAGTCACTTGTGTTTGTTATGCATTTGATATTGTCTTGTGATTTAACAATTAGAAATAATTTTTAAATTCTATGGTTGCGCCATCTATTTCTGGGTGACAATATTATGTTATGATTTTGAGGTTACTGCCATCTAAATTAACATTCAGTCTAATAACTCATATGTACTTGGTTTTTAATTGCTATAAATAGCCAATAGCAAGAATATGTAGGAAGTTCACGAGTTAAAATTTATATTATAAGTTTTAATATTAGCTAAAAATCCTGCTTCATAAGAGATCATATTCAACAAGAAGTTATCCGACGGTAAACGATTTCTAACCTCTCGTCTTGTATACCTGTAACGTTTGTCTGTAGATTGTTTTCACTGCCAAAACTGGATGCACATAAACTTAAAAGATACCTGTTTGCACTTGACCTTGAAGAATATTACAAGGCAGGTTATAGACTGCAAAAGAGCCTTTTATAAGCACAAGGCACCAATTTATACATGATATAATGTAAAATACTTTATTGTTATAAGTTGATAATAAATGTATTAACATTGAACATATGTATGTGCGTTGGGTAAACATAATAATCACTTAGAAGTCAAGTTTATCGCCAGAAAACAAATCACGCGATATTTAAGAAACTATAACACAACGTATAGATTAACACTGATATCCTAGCGTTAGCGCAACGGTCCTCGTTGCAGTAATAATACTACGCGAATGGCAAATGTTTGCATGGGCAACTTCATTTATGACAACGGAGTCGAACTGGAAATAGACGCACGGACACCAAACAAGCAAGCAACGCGCAGCCGACCGACCGGCAAGCAACACGAACCCGAACCCGGCTTGCTTCGATCAATACATACAAACACGGAAACTTGGAAATGGAAAGATTCGGGCTTTCCTCTCCGTAAAATCTGTACCACGCATCAATGCTTATCTATCTTGATAATATGCGTGTTTTCTTCATTCACTTTTACATGAATAATTCACATTTTAAAGTTTTATTCTCATAAGAACTAAGAGTAAAGAGTAAAAGTTGGTTCAGATACGAGAACCTGTTCGTGTAATATTTTGCTAGAAGTTTATTATTATCTAACACCAACATCATCAACAGAAAACATAAAATATTACTTACCCCAGGTTGAGTTAAAAATACTTCGTGAGCCACTGAGCTAAGCCACTTGTTTATAAAACACTGAATAAAATGTACGACGCGAAGTTTTAGTACAAACTAGAGCGCGGCACAAGACATCAGTAATGAATCTCCGACCGTCGGATACCTGTTATCTTCTTCAAATTATTCTAGTAATAGTTTTATAATGATCGCCAGACTTTCAGCCACACTATCACGCGTTTCGTGGTCGGTCGACGCGTGGAGAACTTGTGAAGCATTCGATAAAGGCAATCCAAACACATGTGCACAAATTATAAGCAACGTAGCCTTGACGATGAAGCTCCTTGCTTAAGTTAAGTTACGCTTGGATTGATGCAAGCAGTGACATCTTTGATGAATTCGAATTATTAATATTATTTCACTCATAATCTGTATATGATAATATGTATAGGTGCGTAGGGGACGCAACAATATGCGTTTGCCTGTGTACAACAAGCAAAGGTATAGACATCCATTTCGTTCGGAAGCATTAGAGAGCTATAGCATTGCCGTCGGTGAACGGAGCGGTCGTGTGTTCCTTCCCTAGCAGCAGTCGTTTACAGTGCTTCCACGTTCACTTTTAGCAATAAATGCAGCACGTGGTTGATATCTATTGCATTCTTAGGTGGGTTAACTAAAGGAACACACAGTGGAAGTCTAGAAAGTGTCCTAATTTTGTATTCGTTTGAAGAATAAGTGAAAGTGGTGGTGTACAAAAGAATAATAATGAAGAAGATCAGCTGTGCACTCATAATTCTAGGGACAAGCTGTACGGTCGAGAAGCAGTGTCGGGGTCGGGTTTCTCGGTTGAAAATGCGCACGCTCAGCGACCCGCTTGCGCTTGTTTGGCTTGCCACGACTGCCTCGGCCTTGATATTGAAAAGATGTGAAGTTTGGCCCAAACAGCCGAACTTGGAATATGTTTCAAGTTGAAGGGCACCGAACACTAGCAGCGGTTCGTCCATGGGTATGTTTATTGCAATTTGTTCGCTTGAAAGTTTGTTTCTCTGGAATAGATTTATTGTTAATCTTCAAATGATGAGACTACAAATACTTATGAAACTTCTGTGTAAAATGTTTGCGTTCTATTAGCCCACAATTGTAATCTGAATTTGTTTCTATAAGTATAAGGTATAGTTATGACTGAATATGGGATTGATTTAGGCATTTATTGTGAATGCAGGAACAATAGGTGTAGCTTTGTGTTATGTAATTTATGATATGTCGCGACGGTATGTATGTAATCATGAAATATGTAACGTGAACGGGTCAACGGCACCCGTCTGGCTGACATCAGCTGATCAATGTTTCAGCTTCGTTTTTCGGTTTGCTCTAATGGCCCTGTCTATGTCCCTTGCTAATACAGATAATGCTAATGCATCACAGTATATTAAGGTCGTCGCTACGAGTATTGTTAGATTGCAGATTATATTTTATTGATAAAACTAGTGCGACTAGTTCTATACAAATTAATCAAACCAACAATCATAGAAATATTCATATTTTTCATACTTTTTACATTACTTTTTAGTTTTTAATTAATATTTAATCAACTTGATAGAACTTTTACGCGTCGTAGGATGTGTTATTTTAGAAGTTGTTATTTATTAACAATTAACTTGGAAGATTTGGTTGATTGTCGTTTATTATCTTGATTTTATAAGTATATGATTAAAGATAAAATAGAACGCTTTATAAGCATAATTGATAATTTGAATTAAAGTGTGTTTCTATCTGGGTGTAAAAGACTTAAAAACCGTTTTTTTTATTAGTCCGTCTCTGGGAAGAATGGATACTGGAATAATGGAAAATTGCATAGATTTGAAGAATCTAAGCAACTTGTAAATTACTTGAAAATAAGGCAAAACAAGAATTTTTTACCAAGTTATAGCACATTTACACCGGTACCTACGACTTAAATAGACAGAAACTTGAGATTAAATAAAATTAATGCAATTTTGCTTTCACCGAACAAATCTGTAAATTACACGAAAAACGTAAAGAAAACATTAGGTATTTTTTTTATAAAATATTGATGTCTTGCTAATTAGAATAATCAGATGGATATTAGATTGCCGAAAAAAGTACTGTAATCGCTGTATTTTGTGAAATATGCAGGTGGAACGACTTAAGCTTGGTACGACTTGAGCAACGTTACCCAACTGTGGAAAATTAATGCCGGTCGACGCCTGATTTTGCCTTTTTATACCCTTGCAGTTGCAACGCGAATGTGGTTTGAATACATTTTAATATAAACTATTACAAATTCCGATAACACTGTACTTGGTACATACTTTTTTCAGCCTTCTAATATGCACCGGAATTATGAGGATCCTAATCAGCGTGACTTATCAATCAATATCTGCAAACAATTCAGATTTTCTCGAAAAATATATTTATTGCACATTTCATATCATTATCTCTTCATGTTTGGTAGTTAATTTCTTTGTAAATATTTGATATAATACCAAATGTTTTATTGTAAATATAATTTCAGTAGACATTTCAGAATTGTACACCACTACTAGCCTAACTACGTCATTAAAATAGGAAGTTTTAATGTTTAAAGTCATCATCGAATCAGATCATTATTAGATTTTGGCAAGGGAAAGGCATAGCAATATTGATAAGCTTTTCTAAGAGTATTACGAATATGTTAAGTACTTACAAGTACATACGTATAAAATAAGTAATACCTATCTTGATGGATTAAATATTCTAATTATGGTTAGATTGTCGTATCATTAATTAGTTAATCAGCGAAGTAGAAACTGTTATACTAATCTATGGCCACTAAATTATAAAATAAACTCCAGTCCGACCATTAATGGTAGTAGAATGTATTCGTGCTGAAGTTGAAGCTGAAGCAATTTAGTAAAAGGTAAGGTAAGGCTTCAGACATCCAACGACTATCAAGCTGCTCCAC
>NBZA01000389.1:15451-28311 GCA_003054995.1 Aleochara bilineata
CAAGTTTTAAATTTTACAAATGACACAATTTGTCTTTTATTAGATAACAAACAGCACGTGTTGACTTAAAGTTTATGCCGAAGGAATAATAGAAGCAATTTCATTCTTATTCAGGAAATTGAATGAAATGAACGAAATGAATACTTAAAGAGATTTCGTGCACAATGCCTTGAGGTAATTGTCGATTAAAAGAAAGGATAGCGTTCGATTGAGTTCTAGTGAAATGCGAGTCTACTACGTATTGTGCATGCCATATAAGTATGTGTGTACAAATTCATAGTAAGACGTAGTAACGTAATGCATTAGCTTCAATCATTCTTAGCTCGGTTCGGCTGGTCAGTGGCTGATTATTGGAGCGTTCAGTTTGCGAAGAATGAACACTTGACCTTTGCCACGCACAATTAACGACGACCGCTAGAAGCAATCACTGCCTACTCTTGCTCTCCATTAAGTTTGTTTACTCTCTCACTTTGAGATCGTTTTCACATGTTTGTATTCCATTATCATGTGTCGTTAAAGAGTGATCGTACGTTTTTTGCATAATTATGTAAGGATCTAATTGACGCGTTGATTAAAACTTATAGTTTGCTCGGTGTAGCTGAACTTTTACATGATACTACAGAGTATACCTAAAATCTGACACTCTTAGAACAATTTAGCGTTTTACAAGTTCTAGAAAGTGAGAAGGTATGTTCAAAGCATACTCATCATTAGCTTGCAAATTCTTAGAGATATACTACTTCTAGTTGCTCTGGATCATAAATAAACTAATCTGAGCACACCTAACTGTAAGATATTTAAAGTAAATAAAGTCTTATATAATGTTATTAAATTATGAATTCTGCGAATGTTACAAGACCACAAAATGCGTATTAGTCATAGATTCGTTTAGCATAACTTCATGAAATCCACATTTCGCTCACGCTACATTCAATAATTGGAGAAATTGTAGCTGATTTTTTACGTAAGTTTACTCTAATTAATATTCTATTGACGTAATCAAAAGTGTGTCTATCAAAACAATACGATTAATTGGTAGACAATAAGCACTGTCGAATTGGAGACACACTACAATTTATAAAACGAAGAAATATCATACTACGGAACAAATGTAACAATTTCTCTTGTTAGAGCTTAAGGTAGTATGTATTTGCACAGTTGTAAATCACGGTATTGTTTAAAACCGCTAAACGTATCACATTCCAGTGCGATTCTTTTCTGTCATAATTTCCAAGCATGAAATTCTTGTGATTACAAAATAATTTTGTCGTGGCTTACAATTTGCTTTCGTTTACTCCTCAAGAAAAAGGTGAACAATTACAGTGATAATTACATAGTTATTATATTTTTATTGCACTTGATTTGGCATTTAAACATTTTGCTGCAACAAAGATTAGAACTAACAACAAGTGAGCTTCATTCAGTCACACAAAGATAATGAATGATCGTGAATAATCAAGTCATTCTTATGTAAACGTATCATTCATTGTAAAGAAGTGCAGTCACTTCGAATCAAATGAACAGAAATATGCATCTGATTAGAACGCGAGAAAGAAACATGCATTTAGATAAGGAGTTAAATGTGGCTGGAAGCCGAGTTAAAAAGATGCAAATTTTCACATTAAATTCTTCACACTTTCTCTTTGCAATTGCAATTCTTCTGATTGTTTGCGAGACATGCAACTACAATGATTGTTTGCTAACCGATTGCAGTTTAACACACACATCTATAGCCATAATATGAACAAAATTAAGTGTAATTTCATTGAGCATTGACGAGAAATTGATTTGATTGCGAATCAATGTCAAAAACTTTACTTTGTCTAGAAGTTTCTTAAAGCACAGATAATATATTTTGAATTAGAGATAATGTCACAAAGATTATATTTTTGACCATAAGTGATTAACCCTGGCTTGATTTATAAATAATTTGAGTAGCAAAGTTGTGACCCAAATGATTTATGATATTAAATATCAATGTTAGCATATTGTCGTTAACATCATTAATAAAATCGACAATATAAAAAATATGAGTAACTGTTGGTAAAGTTTACGTAATTTTTATATTTTTATTGAGAGCATATTGTTTGAAAATCAATCGCTAATCGTGATCGATTTGCCGTCTAAAAGCTGCAAAGTTCTCGGTTATTTTACGCAAGTGGCGATAGCCGGCAGTCAATAAATTATTGTTAATTGTTTGTGTTGGCCTCGCTCGATTTACACTTTAGACAAAAAACCATCAAACAATGTGAAAGATTGAATAAAAACTCTCTCTGGAAATTTTAATAATTAGTTAGGTGATGCTGCAATGTTTAAATTCCGGTCAAAATGTGAATAGCCAAAAACCAACCAGGAATTCAATTATCTGATTATATTTCGACACGCATTGAGCGAACAAGTCGTTTGCTATTACCATACGAATGTAAATAGAAATAATTTAATGTCACGTGCTAAGCAAATTTAATTGCGAAACGCGCACTTCAATTGTTGTAATCGCAGATTGTTGTCGCAGAGTGATTATTATTATAATCAGCATGGCTTGCAATACATAATGTAAAGTGAAATTAATTCACAGACATGTACCTACAACGAAAATAAATTAGCAATCATTTGATGAATTTTTGTTCTTCTAGAACAAACAAATAAATTGTGACTGTTGTTAAAAAGACAATTAGTCATGGGTTACGTAATTTCCGGAAGAATTTAATGGTAACTGATTCTTTGATAGTATTCAGTGTTTTATTGCAAAATTGTAGGTACATATATATTGACAAATTTATTGTAATTACATTTAAACATTAATAACACTTTTATCAATGATTTTAAATGTGTTAAATGTGTTGTTTTGTTGTTCTGTATGAAGACATTTAACATTCTCAGCCAGCAAAGTAACAAAGTAAATGTCTGTCGAACAATGAGATGGCCATTTATTATACGAATGTTAAAATGTTATGTCAAAATCTTACAAAATGACTCGGACTTGGAAATAGTTTTCTAACTATCTTAGGATTAAACAATGCTTAATTGCACTTGCAAAAATAGTCATTAAATCTTAGAGAAACCAATATAGTTTGTGCATTCATTGTTCAAGAAGATTCTCTTCTTGCATAATCAAGTAAGTAATTAATTGTTTAACCACTTCTAATAATAATTACCTTAATTCCCTGAAAGTTGCAGTTGGAAATAGTTTCTAAGTATGTAATATCAAAGCACCAAATAGTCAAGCACCAAATATGACGCACTGAACTTTTATGGGCAATTTGTTTTTTAGCAACTTTCAAGAATGTCAGCGAACAATAAACCGACAATAAAAGTTATTGTTATTGTTGAAGATCTAAGAAAGAATCGGCGCGAACACTAACACGAACCCGTACACGAATGCGAACAAGATCCGATGCGATGCGATCCGTTCTTTGCTCAATGCGCGTAATTTCTTCGCGCGCACAATGGCCTCGCAACTTTTTACTGCTGTTCTGCCATCGTCATCCGCGGTCGCTGGAAGTGTATTAAGACGGCAGCGGGCGGCACAGGATTCGTGAAATCTGAATCAGAGTCGAATTCGAGTGCGTTTTGTTTAGTGTTTCAAACAAACTTCAAAGCGCGACTGCTTCGCGGTCTTAGGCTTTGCTGATGGATAAGTACGGATTCTTGCGAGTCCTCGACACATAAATAAGTAGAACCTTTCAGTTTCGACGGCTGGCTAGCTGGCTGGCTGGCTCTTCTATCGTCGTCCCGGCAACTGCACACGTTTAAGAATATTTTTACTTTCGATTTTAACTTTGAAAGCTTCACACCTGTCCATAAATAATCCGCGCGGTCAATTTGAGGAAATTAATGTAATTGCCGTTTGATCGTGACAACATGTCGCTGATAGGAGTGCATGTTAATGCCAAGTGACACTTTTTATTCATTTATGTATTAATTTATTGTTACCACTTTAAATTATGCAATTCTTCTTCTCTTGAGAGAACTACGCGTTGATGCACTTAGAGGTATATGTGATTCGCGCCAAGATTCGATTGTAACTCAGCGCGCAGGCATGCTTTTTGCGCTCTTTATAAATTTTCTGCATAACGCACACCTAAATAACGTCGCTCTCTAACAACCTAACTGTTTGCTAACTACACCAGTTCTGTAAAAGTCTCCCATTTATTTCAGCTATTCTTTGACTACATTGTAAGTTTCACGCCGGCGAAGATGTAATGCAGTTGCAATTTCCAATTTGCTTGATTTATTATATTTGCTTTATTATATTATTATTTGATTTATGGTCAAGTGTTGTGTAATGCCTAAGCAAAGCAAGTTTATCAACTGCTCCCAGCTGCTTTAGTTTAGTTTTTGCGCATTTTACCTGGGCATGCTATAAGTACTTTCTTCGTACTTCCAGTCAGTTACTTTCTTGTGTTTTGATTGGACTTAAATGAAATGTGATTAGAATTAAATTTGGCTAAGTGAAGTATTCTAGCAGTAAACTTGCAATAATCATAAATAAAGTAATGTTAAGGTACTTAGCTAGTAAGTAAAGTTGATTCAAGCTTTTATGACAATCGTGCGCGGTTAAATTGCATTACTGTTGGCATTTTAAGTCAATTACCAGCCAATGAAAGAAGAAAAATCTTGCAATTAATTAATCATTTCATATTGTGGAACTGCCTAGCCTATTCTACTTCTCCCCGAAAGTCGGAAATTGAAGTAAACGTGAAAGAGTGTTATACTAACGACTTTCAACCTGAAAGAGTGAATAATTTCGATTTCGATCATTTCCAAACGAATCAAACATCAAGAAAAATGTTGTAACTTCCGCTCATTACCTATAACCGGATCATTTTTAAATGCCACATTCAGGTGTTCTCTAAATATTAATTATGCCAAAAGAGATCTGGTAAATGTTGATAATTTATTTTTCTCTAGCGGTAAAAACCGCCGATTGTGTAATTTTATGGAGTGCCAATTGCATAAAATTCACTCACTCTGAGGTGGATTCATTCATTTCCGAATCTCAAATGGGAGTGTTATATAATTACGAGCACTGACTTCTTCGGTAACCATTTAATTCCACTTAGATTGTTACACTTTTAATTAGCGCCTCTTGTGGAGTGCCCTCAGCAAAACAACTTTTATTTTTTATTTTATTTCATTTCTTTATTGACGTTTTCAAATTGTGAAAATATCAGTCTTTACATAATTTGCGTGTCAATTAAAATTCATTTCTGCTGGTAATTGTCACTACTTATGGTAGATCTCAAGTCAGAAATTGAGTTTAAGCACGCGTCAAATTTTAATAATGGTGTCACGCTTTTTCAAGGATAATTACAGGATTTGTAGGTTGATTCCTAACATAATTCGTCGTGGTATCATTAGTAGGATTGTCGAGGACACTTTGCGCTAATACCTTTGCAAATTGATTGATTTTTGGTTTCTTTCACGCATGTCATTTATTTTTAAATGTTATTTCTGTGTGTTAAAAGTGAATGTTTTCTGTCCGTTAGTGGAACGACTTCTTAAGACGTTCATTTGAATGTGAACCAAATTTTATGGCCTGCATCCATCCATGTTTACACATCTCTGACAAGATGGTATTAGCAAGAAGATTGTACGGCCGATGGTGTAATATTGAATGCATTTGATGCGAAAATCCAACTAGTAAATTGAGTAACGTTCGGTGCAGTTCCTCAGCCAGCGAGATGTAATCTCTCAAGTCACACAAATGCATAATAGATTTGTGCTGTATTTTATAATATTTTTTATGTTTCTGTTGAATTAAAAATGTGTTAACGGTCATAATTTACTTGCTTTGAGAAGCAATTTAATTGTGATGAATATGACGAAGTGATTAGCTCTGCATTAATGCTTTGTTAACGACACCGACCTTGTCAATCAGTGGTTGTAACGTTTTTAGAGATAACATTCAACGTTTATGCAATTGCATCTTTAGTGCCTCACGTATTTCGATTCATAATTACTCTACAAGGTTTTAATAATTACTCACTAATAAACTTTATAATTCTTTGACGAGTAGAATATTGACTCTTTATGACTAAACTTGCAAACAATAAAAAATATTAATTGTTTTCTTTTGCATTCTTCATGTTTAATCAGATTATTAAATTTGTTTCTAAAGTGCTCTGTGTTTTTGTTAATTAGATGTTAACCTTTTCACTTCTGTGATCTTCTTGTCAGGCATTTTCTGCTTTAATAGTAAGTAGCAATTTGCATGTTTAAGTGCTCTTTCTCAAATCAGTTCTTTGAGTATTTTAGTCTTTCGGCAACTTCGCTGCAATGTTGAAGCAAGTGATAATAGTTTTTTTGTTAGTTTTACAGTCACAAGATAGTTATACTCAAGTAAAACTTAAAACAGGGTTAGTTTACATTAAACTTAAATAGTTTAATGATAATACTAATTTAATAAATTAAATAATTATTTATAGGAAATCGTTTATAGCAAATCAAGTTAATACAGAACCAAAAGAACTAACAAAACTTCTCATTGATATTATGATAAAGTCAATAAAGCCATACACTTGTCTGGCGATTATTTGCGATTCGGTTTATTATTACACTCTACGTGATAATTTATTTCTAAATATGGATATTTATGTATCATACTTTCTAGTAGGTGATTAAACTTTATTCAATTATTTTTTTATATTAACTTAATATTTATTATAATATTCAATAGATATTAGTTGAAGATACCGATGATTTATTATCACCATATCCGGATACTGTTGATTCATTACTCACAATCCGTCGACAAGATTGCCAAGCTTATATTATCTTAATATCCAATGGATTACAAATCTCACGGTTGCTGCAGTATGGGGACAGGTATATCTTACAATTACTAGATTAACTTAATATTTCACGTTAAACTGTTTGCAACTTTTAGGTATCGAGTACTTGATACTAGAGTGAACTACATTATTTTATACGATAATCGACTCTTTGATAAGAACTTGCATTACATCTGGAAGCGCATAGTCAATGTAATTTTCATCAAAGAGTATGTAGGTGTCAAGAAAATGCCAAACAACGAAAAGAAAACCATTCCATGGTTTGAACTTGCAACCGTTCCATTCCCAGCTCCAATACGTGGAGTTCTCGTACCCCGACGTATTGACATCTGGCGGCAGAACAAATTTAGAATGAATGCGTATCTTTTCCGGGATAAAACAACCGATTTAAAGAATCAAACCATGAGGGTGGCGGTCTTTTCACATTTACCCGCTGCAAAACGAATTGAAGTACCAATATTTAAAGACTCAAGAAGCGTTTTACCAGTTGGTAACTATGGTTACACAGGAATTGAGATTGAAGTATTAATATATATACTTATCTGGCTTATGAATTTTAGTACAAGTATACATATTTTATAGATTTTATCAAGTGTTGCTAAAAATATGAACTTTTTTCCTGAGTTATATGAGCCAGAGAATGTCGATGAAGAATACTGGGGTCAAAGACAAAGTGATGGTTCCTTGACTGGCATGTTTGGTGAATTGATTCGAAGCAAAGCTGAGATTGCTCTCGGTGATTTCTACTACACTCCGTATATTTTGAACATTATGGATCTAACTTTGCCGTATACTACGGAATGTCTAACATTCCTAACTCCTGAAGCGCTCACTGATAATTCATGGAAGACTTTGATCCTCCCATTCAAGTAGCGCAAACACATCGTATTATGTATGATTGATATTTATTGCTTGTTTTCAGACCTTTAATGTGGCTTTGCGTGATTATGGCCATGTTTATATCGTCGTTTTTATTCTATTACTTAGCAAAGTTTCATATGAAATTCAATCAAGCCTTCCGTAGACCTAAAAAGCGTCACCCGGAAACGCAAAGTGTAAGGGTGGTAGATGATGACTTGAAGTATGCATTGATGAAGCGACAGTTCGAAATTGTTAAAGAGGAGGGTGAACCGGAAGGCATGTATTTGTTTCGTGAACCATTTAATAGTTTCTTGTACACTTACAGCATGATGCTTATGGTATCTTTACCTAAAATGCCCACTGGTTGGTCCTTGCGCATGTTAACCGGATGGTTTTGGCTTTATTGTACATTAGTTGTCGTATCTTATCGAGCAAGTATGACTGCAATTCTTGCAAATCCTTCACCAAGGTATGCAATTTAAAACAATTAATTCATTTAGTTTTGAAGGTTTGTATTTTAGAGTGACTATTGATACTCTTGACCAGTTAGTGGCAACTGATCTAACAGTAGGAAGTTGGGGAGATTTTAATAAAGACTTCTTTTTAACATCTTTGGACCCAAGTAGTCAAGTAATTGGAAGTCGTTATGAACTTGTTAACAACACAGACATAGCTACTGATCGCGTTGCACAAGGAAAATTTGCTTTCTATGAGAATATTTACTTCTTAAAACAGGCGTCTGTGCGACGACAGCTGCGAATGGAACTGTCCAAGAATAATATGAGTACACAAAAAATTGCTGAAGAGCGAAATCTTCATATTATGTCATCATGTGTCATAAATATGCCAATTTCAATAGGTTTGCAGAAAAACTCTCCAATTAAACCCAGTATTGATAAGTTGATCGGCCGCGTGATAGAAGCGGGTCTTATACAAAAGTGGCTCAATGATGTTATGCAAACTACTTTTACAAATGAAGTATCAGCTGATGATGGACCTAAAGCATTTATGAATATGCAAAAGTTCATAGGTGCAATTGTTGCTTTGTTTATCGGATATTTTATAAGTATTTGTGCATTTGTTGCCGAATTAGTATATTATTATCGAGTTGTTGTAAAACATCCAAATTTTAATAAGTATCAAAATGCAATTGTTTTAAGTACTAAAAAAGTAGTCAAAAATAATTAATTACAGAGTAAGGAAATCGTAAAACTAAGTTAAAGTGTGTATTGAACTTACACTTTCCCGCCAGTATTAGTTCCAACATATAACCTCTAATAAAGAACAAGTGTGTAGTTGGTTTGTTTATTAAATTATAAATGGATCCAGATGATTTAGAGTTTTTTGCTGAAAACCAACAGGTTAGCATTATTCCTACATTCAATAATAATGTAATTCACATGATTCATGGTGATGTGGGCCCATTTCGTGCTGGATTACCTTTAAGAGTACCTTTATGGATGGCAATGACTTTAAAACACCAAAAGAAATGTAAAATTCAAGCTCCAGACTGGATGGATGTGGAACTTTTGGAAGCTCTAAAAGATAGTGAGAAGAATTCTAGGTAAACCCGAATTTTATAGATTTTTTTGAACGTTGTAACATTGTTTATTTCAAAGAACATTCACCAAAATGCCTAGTGAGCATTATATGGTAGAGGCTAAGTTATTACTAGGAAATGCACCTGATGATATCCCGAGAGCAGAAGAGATTAGAACGATTATCAAGGATATTTGGGACATAAGAATGTCAAAATTAAGGGCATCTATAGATACTTTAGTCAAAGGATCGGGTTCTTATGCTGCAGTTGACCATTTAACAGTATTAGAAATTAATTCAATACGTCCTATACTTCCTCATGCGTTAGATCAACTTTATAGAATGAGAAGTGTAAGAAAAATATTTCTTTTAATTATACACAATATAACTTTCATTCTCTCTTTCAGAATTTGAAATCATCAAATACTCAAAGTCAAAATACGACAACGTTTGGAAATACATCTTCTCATTCAAGTTCACGATTGTTTAGCTCTAATCTACGAAATACTAGTACTTAATATAAGTGAATACTATTAAAATTTTCTATAAAATATCTTAATGATGTGCCTAATTCTATACATAATTTCTTTTAAAACCTAGTTCTTATATAGGCAACCTCAGAAGCACACAAAGCTTAGAATCAAAACAAAGTGTTTGGTTAGATATCCGCATGACTTTAATAATAAATTTTTAATATGAAACTGTAGTTTTCAAGTGTACAGCATTCTTAAATAATTTTGTATATATATTTTTGCCAAAATGTCCAATTTGGAGCTCCAGGAAGAAGAAAGAGAAGTATTAAACTCAATTTATGATGGTGATGACTGCTATAAACAAATATCACCAACTATTCATCAGTATAGGGTAAACATTAATATTTCTACAAAGACAAACTCTAAATATATAGTTTCAGTATGGTGTATGTGACGACCCTAAATCATTTATATTGGAAATAAGATGGGATGACACATATCCAGAAAATAAACCATGCATTAGTATGGCCACATTTTACAATAGACATATGTAAGTATAACAAACTGTTCTATGAAAACACACTCACAAACATCTTTTCAGAGTGCAACAATTAAAAGATAAAATATGTGATCTCGTATCAGAAGAAGCTGAACAATTTCTAGGAATGTCAATGACATATTCGCTCTTTGAATTCTTAAAAGAGAAGTTTGACGAATTAATTCTAGAACAACCAGAACAAGTTACATCCGATGCTTTAACTTGTGAAGATGTAAATAAATTAACAATAGGTGACCCACAGGTAATATTTGTATAAATTATAAGCATGTAGTATGATTTCTAATAATATTCTTTAGGAGGATGCATCGAAAAAGCCTAAAAAAGAGCAACTCACAAAAGCACAGAAACGTCGTCAATGGGACAAAGTTGATTCACGAGGAGAAAAGCCAAGAGGGTGGAATTGGGTTGATATTGTGAAGCATTTATCGCAGACTGGTTCTAAAGATGATGCTCCGCCAACATCATAAAATATTTTGTTTATTAACCGCTGAGTAAATAAACATTAGACAATCAATTATAATTCATCATTTTGAATACTGTCTTTGGTTAAGTATCGCCATTCCCCAATATTTAATGAGCAATGGTTCAGGTCCCAGCCATTTACATGCAATGCCGTAAAAAAGCTTGTCACCTCTCCTTTCACAAGCGCGTTAAATTCACTAAATTTGTGCATTGGGAAAAGCTCCAATGACCTATTGCTATTATTTCTCGGAAAGTTTTTCATTATATCATCCACTCTCAATAGTGGAGTTGTATGGCGCAAGTGTCTTTTTGCTTTTGTAACCAATGGGATATTATTGTACTTGCATAGGGCAAACGCAAATAATATTGCATGGAAATGGGCTTGTAAAATGGTTTCCGAATCACATGTTTGCGACAATGCTATGCATAAGGTTCTTTTTTTGAAATATGGCACTATCATGTATTGTTGGTCGTTAAAGGCGCTCAGCACGATTTCATACTGATTTTCATTTAGTGCTTGGAGAGCATTCTTAACCGAATGGCCTGCTATTATTTGAAATCCATATAATGATTCAACTGAAATTATTTGATTTTAATTTTGGTTGTACCAAAATCAGAAACATACCTGATTCAGTGAATCCCATGAAAATTGGTTCCATTTTGTTCACTGCCATTGGATTTGAAACTGCATCCTTTTGCAGAAAGCTATTACAAACTGTTAGGAAGCGGTGTACGTTTAAAGTTTTGAATATTAAAGCTCTCACTGCCTTGTAGTTTGCAAAAATGTGAACCAAAGTAAGAATACCAAATATAAATCCCAATATTACTTCATTTCCTTGGAACATTGTTAGCAAGTAGATACCACAAATACTAGCTAAGAGGTTGACACAAGTCTCTTGGCTACCATCCTTTGCTGATACGTCTGCCATGTTATCACAAATAGCTTGATGCTGTGTAATTGCTGCTCTCGTAGCTCCTCCAGCAACTCCAACAATGGATTTCATGGTTGATGTCAAACAAAGAACAATCATGTTAGATGATAATTTCCAAAATGGCAGTGTATATTCAATCGCTAAAGCAATATCATTGAGAATGTCAGCAAACAATCGCCAATATTTACAGTCAGCGTCTAAGGAGGCCCTAAAATCGAAGTAACTTATAAACATTTTTGTTAAAGTATTTATAAATATTATACCCATGAATCCAAGCGAACAAAATCCTCCCAGTCATTCCAGTTCCATCCTTGATCACCCATGTTATTGCTGCACCAAGTGCAGTAGCACTATCATCTCCTACGCCAACAGATTTCAAGACACTTTGGGTTGTGAACGTACCTGTGATTGTACTGCAGAAGGCTTGTATTGTGTCCCATATTTGATAATAAATGTAATCATCACTCACTGAATTTGGATAGCCCACAGGTAGGAATATGTGTTTGAATATGTCTTTTATAAATATACAACAACTTTCAGTAATAGATTCTGAATTTACTTGTCGTATATGTCCTGAAACTATTATAAACAATGAAATGCAGAAATTACCTTAATTTTCTTAGTTACCTGAAGCATATGATCGAATTTTTCCCTGAGCACCACACTTCTCAATAAATGCTTTTGTGTCATAATTAATGTTCATTGTATTTTCGTTTGGTTGTCTATAAATTTTAAATCCATATTCATTGACGTTCGAAGAGTAGATATCCATAAAGGGAAAATGTTAAATGAACCGAAAATGTTGACAACTTACCGAAAATTTGAAGTTGGACACGTATGTAAACAAACAGGTAAACAAACAATATAATACTGGTTGCTGTCATTTAGGCGCACAGATAAGAAAGAACGCATGCGTTGAAATAAGTTTTAGTTTGTTTGAAACTTGTAGAATCATGTTTTGCAACTTTAATTTTAGAAAGTATTCTTTAAAATTTATAATAGTGCTAATAATTTATTAGACAAACTAGTCTATTTGAAGTTGTCTTAACTTATATGCTACGTATTGCTACTTATGACAAACTTACTTATTGGTAGTGTAAGTTATGAATAATTAAATATATCAATGATGTGGTACTATGAAACAAGCACGTACTGTAACTGTTGTTGGTTCAATGTAATCAATTAATATTAATGCATTTAAAGCAGATGTATATATGTATATGTGTGTTTTAATGTATGT
>NBZA01000389.1:28459-47197 GCA_003054995.1 Aleochara bilineata
AAAGAGAAAAAGAGAGTTTATTATGAAAATAATTTCGATAACAAATACCAATAAATGAACAAAAACATTAACAATTTCCTATTAAACATCTTTATACATAGGAATTATTTGCCATTAAGTGATGTGTGACTACCCATTAAGAATGATGTGGTAGACTCTTTCCTGGTGAAATATGTGCATGAATGTGTATGTTTAAATGTTTGGTGATCGATTATCTATCGATTTAGTGCTGAGATATAAATGTTGAATGCTCAGTCAATTGATAATTGCCTGAAACTGCCGTCGACGCCAAAGAGGTCGTCGTAATTGGTGGGTTTGCCTGGACGTTTCGACTCATCAGCCTTAATTGATTCTTGTGCTTCAAACCACGGGCGGTATTCCTCCAATTTTTTCATCCAATCATCTGTAATACATAATTCAAGAGGAATGAGTTGCTAGCTGCATTTCCGTACAATAAAATACCAACCATGAAACTTCTGGCAAGGCCCAGCAGTACCGCCGTATTCCTCAGGAAGAACATCCTTAGGGACCATCTTATGCAAAGACTCAAAGTCAGAATGCACAAAAATTCGATTGCGAATCTTTTCGGTTAGGAAAGGCTTAGCCCAGTTAATGATGGTGTCGATGATCGGCGAGATGTTAATGACGTGCACTTCCTTGAGCTTCACTGGGTAAGCTTCTTGGACAATGACTAGGAACTTTTTAGCGATCGCCGGCGTGATCTTCGAGAAATGCGCTGGAGTGATGATGCTTGCATCTAAGATATACACGTCTCCTGCAACGCCAGTCTCCTCAGCAGCTAATCTCACATCACCAATCATCAGAACAATTTTCATAGCGTCAAAGATTGAAGGACTCGTAATAGTTTTATCCAAACCGCGAAGGACAACCACTCGTCGACCGTTCGGAGTAAGACCTGGTAGAGGTGGAATATTCCTAGACATAAATAATAAATTAGCTTTCATCGTGTAGCATAAACAGTGGCAAGTACTTACACGTATTTCCAAATTTCCTGCAATTCAGGACGAGTTATATCACGATTAGTGAACAGTTCCGGGCAAGCAGTGCGCATAGTGAAGTACATATCAAGTTTCTTCTTGGTCTTCTCCAACGAGAATTTGCATCCTCTCAAGAAGGTCATAATGCGATTCTCGTCTGGAAATTCAATATTAATTTGCTGCTTCGTAATTAGATTCTTAATTAATCACCCCAAGTGTCTGGCAAGTGCGGCTGCTTGGCGAGCCACTCTTTAATGTGCGCCAAGTCCGCATCTCTTGTGTTGACATCCTCGTTAAGCTCCTTGCGGATGAGGATTTGCATTTCAGCGTCTGGCTGCACCAAAGTCATTGTGATCCTGTAATCAAATCATTACCGAGCGATTCATTAGCGGTGAATAATTGCAGCAGCGCATGTTGTTATTCCTGGAAGCGCACGATAATGAAGCCAATAAATAGACATTGATCATTAATTAAATGTTCGATTCTCTGACCCATCATTAAATGTAATTTGAGAAATTGTTTGCATTTAGTTTTTTCTTCTTATTGAGAGTGAAGTCCGTTAGATTCGTTGTGTCATGTTAATAATTATTATTTGAAGTCAATAAAATAGCAATCGCTTGTGTTTGCTTAACAAATCATATTTTCGATAATGAGTTTCTACACGTATAGAAACTGGTTGCATTTTATTGTCTTGGAATGGCTGTAATAACATTGTAGGTACGCAATAAGTGCGTATACAATTATTATTAACGAAATTTTGAAATGTCGTAATTAGAAAGTCAACACATAAATAAACCAAGAAGGCAATACAATAAATTGTGTTTGTTGTGATGGTTCAACGATCTTTTTATGCTCAATTTCAGTTCTTAGGGTATTCGAATGCATGGACCGTAAAACACAAATTTCAGTCAAAGATTCTTGAAATATTACTACTGTTATAAAATACCGAATGGAAGAATGCAATTAAGCAATTATACGGTTTGTAATTAACGGAGTAATAATGATAGAAGAAGTACTACTTCTTCTATTAAAGTAGTATTAACCGATGGAAAGTTTTTTACTTTCTTATTACGAAAGACTGAACTGTGATTCACGTCCAAAAAATTTGCTCTTGTTCTTAAAGAAATCTTCGAGTTATATGAAAAACCAGCGTAAATAGTCAACAAATCTGTTTATATAATTATAATTCCATTCGGTTTTTGTCTGTCACAGATGGACTTTATGGGTTTTCATAATTTTCGTTGTCTTGCTATGTACACGTAATGTCTTCAAAGCGTGACCAATGCATTGAATCCATACACTTTGACTATTAAATGCGAACGCAAACATGGAGCAACTAGTGAAAGTGAAAACTTCTTGCAGTATTTTGTCTTGTCTTGGCTTGGCCTGGCCTGACTCGCGGTTTAACCCGACTCGACGCTCACATCAACACAAGATTTGGCACAAAAGTCAAGAAGTTTCTCAGTCAGTAGAACACAACTCTCAATAAGTGGTATACACTTCTAATCCGATCCGCCTGAGTCAGCAAGCATTGCATTGCTGCTTTTTCTTTCGCGGGCCAAAGTTACCACACTTTACTCCAAAGCATTTCGCAAGTAAATGCTTCACCTTTACTTGCATGCTGATTGTAATTACGGCTTTTGTTAGTTACAACACACGCAATGCAACGCTGATTTTTGCTCGAGGAAGTTAATCGAATTCAAAGCTGAACTACATATTTTGAAATTTGAAGAGTGATGGCGATGTGATTAATGAATAAACTTTCTTTTCTCTTGTTTGATAGAATATCTTTTACATACGATTGAATACTACGAGAGTAAAATTATTAATTAATTAATTAGTTAATGAAAGAGTAAATACTCACACAAATAAGGTAAGTTCTTTGGTAACTAACGAAAGAAGTGTTTAATCCGTACTGTGCACTTGTTGCAAATGTGTACTTAGTACTTACAATTAGTACTCAAGTTTAAGTCAAGCTACGTGTGAGACTTGTTGCTAGACGCGAATACGTGAGGTGAAATCGCGTCGTCGACTGACGAGTCTACCGCTGCTGACTTAAGTCTTATACGCTTTGCCGTTTACGCTTTGCTAGTTTTCGATGACGATGAATTTAAGTCCTGGATTTTTACTACATTCGTATGAACATAGTGATACATGGAATACTAATGTAAGTAGCATACGCATACGCAAAACCTACATGGATCGGACACATATGTAGTTCGTGGCAAAATTGTAATAATCTTTCATGAATAAAACAATTTAAACACGAGGAAGAGAAGCATTCTGTAGAAAATTGTAGGATTTTTAGAAATGTGCGTACTTAACCGTGAATTCTAAATTACATACTTATGTGACAAACGTACAAATTAATATTTGACATCTATTGCACTAAAATATTTGTTTCTAGTTTAGTTTCCGATGAATTAATTGTTTGATTTTTATGCAATTAAGCATAAAACATTGATAGCATCTTTATAAATATTTTAGCAATTAAATTAACACAAACATTTTTCTAATGGTTTTACAAACTTTATTTTAAAGTTCAATAGTCTTGCTTTATAAATATATTGATACATATTAACCTTGATCGGCAAGTATAAAATTAAAATAAAAACATTTCTGCGGTGATTTTTATTTTTGTTGTTCTTCTAGAAACTCTCATTGGGAAATCCACCAGTGGTATGTATTTCCCAAATAATTTTTTACCCGAATAATTTATTTATTTATTTATGTTTAATTCAGAATTATAGGAATAGCTAACAAAGCAATAACTGACGACCGACCAAAACTTTCATAATTTCAAGAATTCGCCTAGAACTAGAACAATTTCAAGCAAACTTGTGCTAATTAAATTTTTGGGCAGAATGACTCATACGTTGAACGTGAGCATATTCGCTTTCCTTTATTAAGCAACAGACATAATTAGTAATTAACCATTAGTGCTGACAATAAAATGTAATACAAGAAATATTTCTCTAAAAATTTTAACATCTTTGTTCATTTCGCGGTTGAGAAATGTCAATAAACAGTAAAAGTAACTTATTAAAGCAAAACAACTATAAACTCAACAAATGTTTAATAATAGTAATTAACTACACATATATGTATCTAATTAATTAAATGCATGTTTATAACTGAGGAGTAAAGTTTATTTGACTGACTATCGCTGGAGATCTTGAAGATCTAACAAATGTAAATTAAGTACTCAAAAGCACCTGTCCAGAGACAAGCTGAAGTAGAAATTGTTTGGTACAAATATGAATCATTTATAAATTATTATCAAATGAACTAAACTATGAGTGTAGGTTAGATAGTCGCTTCGTAAATGAAAATTAATTGAAATGTAGCATTTCTATTTCTACTTCCAGTGCTTGCACTAGACTAGCGTAATTAATTAGCCAATTATTAATTATTAATTACGCAGCTACGGCAAAACGCGCTTTTGTATCAAAACTGTTTGCAATTATACGAATTTAGTCGGCTGCACCGAACCGCAACCATCTCATCAGCAGTTGAAGTGCACAACGTTTGCGTGGCTTTATTGCGTTTCGCTTTTGTTTCTTGCATTTGTTTCTTGTCTGTATTGCACTACAATTATTGTAAACTTGGCATATAATTATGCAATGCATACTGGCTATTGCAACGCATTACTTTTCCATTAGATAATAATCTGTAATTGTTGGTTCGAACAGAAAGTACCCAAAATGCAATTAATATCACTTCATGTCTTTTGCAAGAATTTGTAAATATGGATGTACATACCTATATATGACAAATATTAAAAAAGTTTATAGATATACCTATACCTATGGCAGTTAGTAATATTTAAATCAATAAGCACTAATTAATTATATCACTGAGGATGTAGATATTACAAATCATTGATTTCACAAATACAATATACCTAATACTTAATTGCATTGTGTATTTATCATAAAAAAATGAATATAATTGAAGCTTTTGGTTGTTTCCAAATAAGAACATCATACATACAGGTTTACATAAAGCTCCCGTTTACGAGCCAATTAATCTCATCAATAATGAAGTCATCAATGCAAAATTGGGGTGTTGGCGAAGAGAAGGATGTATTGATTTTATAGTAGAGTGTTAAAGGCAGCCATCAATATCAATGGCTGCAATTGAACGTGAGGAGAGCGCTCGAACGATGCCAATTAAAAGTTAAATCTGTTGCAAACTTTTGTGAATTCTATTCAAGAATGATTTTTCAATCAATCAATTTCATGTTCTTGGGAATTGGCCAATAATTATATAATTTCTACTCTTTATTGATATTACTGTTTGTTATAAATTGTTCTTATATTTAAACTTGAAAAGGTATAGAAATTCGACTCTTTAGAAATAATACTTAATGGTTTTTACTTATTTTTAGCTAACATTACTTAAATTCCTTAAATCTAAGCCATTAAACTTAAAAATGAAGAAACACGTTTGTTTTTTCTTTATTTGTGATAACTATGCTTGATATGCATATCGTAATGTATTTAATATCATAATACAATAATAACATGTAATGTCATAACTTCTTAGTGTCCTGGCGAAGAAAATGACGTAATTAGAAAGACATTAGTCATAAGTGCATGATGACTGCTCTTCTTAGGCCATTGAATATGCTCAGGAATCATTAGTCACGTCAGTAGTGTGCAATATTATTTTAAATTATTACACATATGCGAAAGGAAAGTAATTTAAAATTAATCACAGTGCTCAATTATCTCTCTGATTTTCATAACCCCGAGTACTATAGTTGCAATTATCCAATTACATTCGTGTAAAAAACTATTTTAAAATGGTACACGTATGTACATTCAGACAGATTTTATTATTTATAAGAATAGTTTAACAATTAGACAAAATGTGTCATTAATTATTTAAAAATCGTTATTTCTTAGTCAATAAAATGTGAGCAATAATAGCAAACAAGATACCTACAACTATAATAAACTAGCCCGTCATTAAGTTAGTGATATATTGAAGTTTGCATTATTTAACCGCTGACAATGAGAGCCGATCTATCATATTATGATATCATTCCTATCTGCAGCTCATCAACCAGCATAAACTTGTCTCTCCTGACTTTGTTTTATATACAATAATCGATAATATTACTAACATACATAATATAACGATCTGTTCAAACAATTTTGTCAAAAACATACATATTTTTTCTTTAAAAATTAATGTTTTTCCTTGAAACGTAATCAGTGTTTGATAAAAAGTTTAAATCTGGCCAAAAAACTTCTAATTAACATTTCATTAATAATACATACTTAGTAAATGAATGTCATTCTAAAAATGCGCCATCATATAGGAAGAGTTGATTGTGGGTCATTAATACACTTCCACTTACCATATTCCAAGGGTACCACCTCCCTTGCGGTCAACTTTCTTCTTCAGGGCTGATTTGTCGCAATGTTACCGCTACTCTTTCTTCTCAGAATTCAATATCAGTGAATTGTTTATGAAGAGATCCGGGGGTAAATTATAAGGAGCGTGTGAACCAAGCCATCACCACCCCCGATGTTAGCTGCCATCGATCAGAGTAAACGCGTGTATGCTGAAGCAGTTCATCCGATACTCAATGACCAGGTGTGCTACGTCACATGAAGGACTTTGTTATTGGTCCACGATTGTGGATATCAATCAAGCATTGCTACACCACCCCATGAATAAGTTCTTCTAGAATTTTGCCTTGTTGCAAGACCAGTTCTCTGAAGGCTAGCGGGTTAGCCAGTTGGGTACCAATTTTCTTTGATTTTTACTCCTAATACTGCAGTGATAAGTGGATTTAATAGAATGTAGCGCTTTTCCTAAACGATTACACTAAGTTGCATTGAATTAATCTTATTCTGGTCAACGTAGTGCCCCCAAAAAGTTCTCCAAGATGATGGAATTTAAGGTACAGGGGCTGGTCGCTGACCTGATGCCCAATATTCGCTTGATGCAAGCATCGGGTCACTTCATGTTTAATTATCATGCGGATAATAGCGGAGCTTTGCATAGTTTGCGGGTGATGTATTCTTGTTTTCATTTAGTTCTGGTCCTCGCGCAATTTGGGTAAGTTTAAAATCTTTGGTTCAGGCCAGAAATATTAAGTGCATTTGCTAGGTTCACTTTTGGTAACCTGGTTGTTCAAATGGATGATGTCAACGACTTAGCAGCTAATACAATCACCGTTTTATTCTACACTCATTGCATTACAAAATTTATCTATTTTGCTGTTCGTTCAAAATTATTCTACAGGTAAAATAATGAACAAAAAACGGTTAAATATTGATATTTTTATAATAAATTTCTTGGTAGGACTTTGGGCATCTGGAACAATCCAAACTCGCATCCATTATTTGTTGAATCAAATAATCGATATCATGGTATCGCCTTGAAGAAGATGCGCCAAGTATTGATGATTGTTTTGATCGGAACGATTTTCAGCGCAACTTGTAATAATTCCCATACCTTTAATTCATTTACAATTTTTGCTAAAATATTGAATTTGTATTGAAAACCAGGTTGGACTGGTATTACCTTTGTTGGTGATAGTGTACATACTCATAAGGACCCCAACAATGAGAATGAAACTATCACTGAGCCTGTTCCTCGACTACCGATTAGTTCATGGTACCCATGGAATGCAATGTCCGGCCTGCCATATGTGATATCTTTGGCGTACCAAATTTACTACGTGTTCTTCTCAATGCTGCATGCAAACCTGCTCGATGTCCTCTTCTGCTCTTGGTTAATCTTTGCCTGCGAGCAACTTCAACATCTCAAAGGCATCATGAAACCGTTGATGGAACTTTCTGCAACTTTGGATACATACGTGCCTAAAAGTGCTGAACTTTTCCGTGCCGCAAGTGCTAATTCTCAAGATAACTTGGTTGAAAATGGTAACAAAATAATGTTGTTGCTTTAATATGATTTATAAGCATTTTTTTCTCAATTTATTAAGATTACAACAATATGAAAAATGACGACATGGATTTGAAAGGCATCTACAACACGCAACAAGAAATGGGTGGTAATTATCGCTCTGGGGCTCTTCAGCAATTTGGTAGTACTGGAGGGATTGGTCCTAACGGCCTCACTAAAAAGCAAGAGTTAATGGTGCGGTCCGCAATTAGATATTGGGTCGAAAGACATAAGCACGTTGTTAGGTAAGGTTATTTTTATAACACAAGTATTAAAAACAGTTTAATAAAATGGTGTATTATGTAAGACTGGTTGCCGCTATTGGTGATGCCTATGGAATTGCTCTACTTCTTCACATGTTGACATCGACAATTACCCTAACGTTGTTGGCTTACCAAGCAACGAAAATCGACGGAGTCACTAAATACGCTGCTACTGTTATTGGATATTTGCTTTATGCCCTCGCTCAAGTATTTTTATTCTGTATCTTTGGTAACCGGCTTATTGAAGAGGTAGGAATGTGTTGACATTCAGCTTTTCAATATATAATATTGACAATTTACCATTGTGTAGAGTTCATCTGTCATGGAAGCAGCCTACAGTTGCCATTGGTACGATGGCTCAGAAGAGGCAAAAACCTTTGTGCAAATTGTTTGTCAACAATGTCAGAAGGCTATGTCAATATCTGGAGCCAAATTCTTCACGATTTCCTTGGATTTGTTTGCTTCAGTACGTATCATACAAGTACCAAAGTACCAGATAATACTGAATTCTTCTTGTCATTCACAGGTGCTGGGTGCTGTGGTAACTTACTTCATGGTGTTGGTACAACTTAAATAATTATTTTCTTCTAAATGTTGCATCTATAAAATTAAGAATTATTTATTTATAAGATATGAATCTATTCTTATTACTTATTATAATAATATTACAGTTAAAGCATTCAGAAGTGTCTTAAAACAATTAAATATAGAATCAGAATTAGTGACATCACTAACCAAAATTCTCTCTCACGAATAAAATAAATTAGTGCTAAGCAGAACTCTAGCAGTGCCAATAATGTACTTATTTGAAATGTTTGCAAATTATTTAAAACCACAAATTAATTTGCAAATTAATGTATTTGCGTAAAGCGTGATTACGAAATAATTCGGTTAGTTAACCACAAATTAATTTACTGAATTAAATTCAATCTAAACTCAGCTACCTCATTGATTTATTTGCTACTAGAAGTGGAAAAGAATGGTTGGTGGAGTAAAAGGGGAACAAGTTTGACGCTAATGTATTATAAGTCAGAACTCAAGTCACAATTAAGTGCACTTAAGATTGGTGATAATTACTTTTATTCAATTTCTCACATAAGCACTTCTAAAGATTGTTCTTTCTAACTAGTTGTATTTGTTACAAATTGTTCCTGTTAAATGTTAAAATATTCTAACTACATACTCAAGAGTACCTAATATTTATTGGAATAGCTTGATATTCACAATATTGTTTGCTAATTAACATTTACTAATTAACATATAAATAATATAAATTACAGCAACCATAAATTAATTTATAATCGCTTTGTCGATAATTTAAATAAATATAATATGAAGTTAGACTATTAAATCAATAGTTTTTGAATTATTAATTAGAATATAGCTCTAATTATCATTGTTATTAGATTATTAATTAAAACATGGATATTAATGTTTGAGTTGTTTTTTGCTATCTGCGCAATGCAGAGTACATATTTAAATATCGAATTATTTGTGTTTATTCAGCAAGCTGCTGTTTGATCATGTACTTAAACGATCGATAATTGAACAAGGGGTTGAACTCTCGTTAATCCTGTTGTATATCCGCGTAACTCGCTGCAGCGCGCTGGACTGAGCTGCGTGTAATGGAGATTTTCGATTCGGAGCTTGTTGGCAAGTACACAGCGGAAAGGGTGAACAACTTTCATATGAGTTGCGAACAAACAATGAAGAATAGGATGCTGGCTTGTATGATAGATTATACCCCCATAGATGTTCAATACAACGATATAGTTCTTTGTTATTTCGTTAAGACTGAATTTTAAAAATTGCCTTTCAGTTGCAGCAGAATTTCTTCCATTTTACATCAAAACTCTGGTATTAATCAATGATAGACTTCATTAAATCCTGAGAAGTTAATTACTGTAATAAGCTTGAGCACAGCTTGCAAGAATCTTCAACAGGGTTTTATCATCTACGAGTAGGAGAATTAAACTAATTAGTTTAATTAATGCAGCTGTTTTTTTAAATTGTTTAACTTGTATCAAAGCTCTTATCATGTTCTTTACTCATCAATTCAAGATAAATTAGCTAATATAAATTATATGGTTCTTAGATACTTAAATATATGATAAAGTACATAAGTATATTGAATATAAAGTATAATCGACAAAGTATATAAATGATATACACATTTTACTTGTCAGTTAAAAGCCAATAAATCTGCACAAAAGAACACGACAAACAAGACAATAAAAAATGACATATAGTGAGCAGAATATAGACCAGACAGACATCATTAAAACGCAAATTAGGCGATATATTATCGCGCTTTTTGTGATTTTGGCATGCAAAATGTGTTCGCGCATACTAAAAAGTAAACGATAGCGCGATCAAATTTTTCATGCTACAGCGGCAAAAACGAAAACATATATAATGCGAAATGCGGCGAAAAAATGTGAGCCATGTTTTTGCACTTGATTCTCTCTTGATTGCTCTGTTTATAGGCGTACGTGTACAAACAAAAACACATAAAGATGCTGAAAAACCTCGGCGACAACTCACAAGATTCCAAGACGACAAGAAAAAATAGGGAGTATTATGAAAACAAAAAGTATTCTGTCTGAAGCTTATCAACGCCGAGACACCGAAATCCTCAGAAAGTTTTCTCAAGACAGAATGAATTATTATTCTATTTTTCTGTTTGTTGAACAAGAATTTATTTATTTATAGATATACGCGAAGCATATACCTAAGTGTTGCATTTGAATATCTTCGCAATCCTTTACTCTCTGCCTCCCGAGAGAAATATCCTGCTTGTTTTATCTGCATTCTCTATTTGCCACTTGGCATGGCATGTGCCATTTGTAAGTGCCCTTGAAGAACGACTTCGGGACTTTGGTGCTGATGTAAACACGAGCGCAAAAGACGTGAAACTCGCCTGACGACGTAGTAAAAATGGCAAAAGTGCCAAACTGAATAAAACGTACAAGATTCGCACTCAAATATGACGAAGGAGTCTCGGCGAATGCCACATGTGGAAAGAATGTGAACAGTGCAATAAGTCGGCGGCTACGAAACGTAAAAGCAAATAATGTATCCTTACACTTCCATCCGTTGCGTCGCAACATTTCAAAAGCATTTCTTGGCACGCAAAGGAGAAAAATGAAGCAGCAAGGATACGCGCCGCGCCACAAGCTGCTGTGATTCGACGTTCCACTCATTTTTAATATACGACCAAGAAAAATACCCGAAAAAGCCCTCCAGTTCTGAGGTTCTGAATAATTCACAGAAGCGACAAACCTTTGTCGCGTGCTGGGAACTTACAGGGTTTGACATTCACTTTCTACCACTTTGATCCTTGCGGAACAAATGTATGCGTAGATGCGTTCCACCGTAAGTAATATTTAAATCAAATTGAGTTTTGCCAAGTGCCTCTTTCTGCGATTTTTATTTACTGAAATCTGAATTTGTTGAGGTTTATGACTTTCTGCTGCCTGAGTACCTAAGTATGTCAAAAGTTGAATAAATTTAAGTCTACTTTGGAGGATCACTCACGTATCAAATGTGATTGTCTTGGGTGCGTGTTCTATTCTCTCGTGTTCTTGAGTTTTCAGCAGGGGAAGCCTTGAGAAGACAACAGCAGTTTTCAATGCTTTGGTGGGTATTATAACGGCGACGATCGACGGCAACGGCCTGCAACGCAACCGACGGCGGCAGTTTGACGCCGACACGCCGGCTCCTGCCGTTGTCAGACGCGCAGCGCAGCATTCACTTCAGGAGCACCGCGAAACGGAAGTAAACATCACGCGAGCCATCAGTCGGGCGCCGAAGAACCGCCGGCCCGCACATACTAACCCTTGCGTTCTAAATATACGCCTGCAGTTCGATTATGGTTCACGGCATAATTAATTCTGGTCTTCAATGACATTATTGCTGTTCTGACATCCTGTCCAGGATAATTAGTTTAACCAACAGTTTATTATTGAATAATCGTGGCTTCCGAGGAGAATACAGAAACTGGCCTTACGGCTATTACTCCTAATTCCAAACGGAACTTGGGTAAGTCAATTTTTAATTAAAAAGTCATACAATCAGAATTCTAAAATGCAATATTTCCTTGGATATTGACTAATAACGTATACATTTTCTTACCATAACAACGTTATGGTAAGTTTCTTTGATAAAAAAATTTCATTAAAAATTTAATTGCAACGAAACGTCTTGACGTACAAACTTTTTTTACTTTTCCAGCAAGAAAAATACTTGGCAAATAATTTTTGTTTTAAATTTTCCTCAGAGTCACCTTTAATATTAAACGCAATATGTCAGAAAATCCGCAACAAATCATGAACATTATTTTTCTTGTCAGTCGTAGTGATGCCAGTCAAGTGTAATGCTTACCGTATTAAAGTTTGTATGTGCATGGATTCAACAGTGCGAAATATTTCGCTGCAAGATTGACTTCAATTTCCGATGTGCGCCTGAATATTTGAATAAATATTCAATCTATATTCTTGCAAAAGTCTATATAGTGCAACGTTCTTTTGTTTTGAAACCAAATAGTATCAACAGAAAACTGTGTAAAGAAACTTCAGAATGGATATCACAACATAAAAGAAAATTCATAAGCGCATGGATATAAAATGCACCTGCACATGGAATTCGCATTGCGGTTCGTTTCGTTTTTGGCGTTTCTATTTTTTTATTTCTATTCAGTGCTTGATGATGTACCTACACTGGTTCGTTTCTAGTGCACTTTCAGTATCTTTGCAAACAAGAACCAACTTTTCTAAAACTAACGCATTCCAATCTACTTTGTCGTTGTTTTATACCAAACTTGAAACTTGGTACCAGGTTGAAATGCATTTTGAACAGAAAGCTAAACAAACATGAAAGACAAACTAGACATAAAACAAATGAAACTGCATCAGAAATGAGTTGGCCAGTACCAGTGACAAAAAGCAAAGCAGGAGTTCTGTATGCACTTGTGACAAACTTGGCGAATAAAAGTGAACAGTGCAGCACGTCCACGACGTCATTTCTACAAACTTTTTCGAATTGCTAGCACAAGGCGCACTGGAATGCAATGCACTTGACACAATTGCATTACGACTAAAGTGAATTCGCGAATGAATTGATACGAGTGCTTGAGTCTAAGCGCCCGGCTTAAGTTGCCCATCCAAGCCTGGCAGAAAAAGGCGCATAAGCTTGGATTGGACTGAAACAATCTGTGAAGAATTGTAGAAAATCCTGTTGAAAATTCTCTTGGCATCTATAAAACAAAGATTTTATAAATATTTATGCAAACATTCATAGCATATTATTGTTTGAGGTATTATTAAAAAAATACACATTTCTGCAAAAGCAAAGCTCTCATGAAAACCTTAGACTCTCAAATAAATGTGGAACTTTTAACATTTACGTCTTTAAGCAAACCGTCATAAGAAATTGCATTTGAATTCTGTTGACTTTTCCTCCCGCAGAAAAATGAAGAAATTACGTTTTACCGAAAGCGCCTTTCATAAAAGAAGCACAAAATACCAACTGCTTGAATTAAAAGCATAAGCAAAATTACAGACAGGCTTTGAAAAGAAACCATTAATCTTTGCCGGCATTTTTTGCCAATTTGTCTGCCGGTAAGTTTCGCTTAGATTGGAGCTTAATAGAAATAGAAAATACGACGATAGCCTTTTTGCGCCTTTGGCTCTGGCCCGAGATGTCACTCGAATGTTCATTGCTGCAAGACAGCGAACAGCCAGCCAGCCACAACTCGGTAGGAAGCAAATAAAGAAGTTGATTTATTACAAATCCACGAATTAGTTTCTTTGAAAACCTTACGGCTAAATTACATGGACAAGAAAAGACGGACACAAAAACGTTACAGCGCGTAAATGGTCTCAGTCAGTTGTAACTTTCTAGCAAACTAGAATTCTACAAAATCCCTTTGTCGCCCAAGAAAATCTGACATAAAATTCAGTTGCATTTGCAGTGGTAGAGAGTAAACTAGTTTGAAATTTAATTAAATTTGTGACATACAATATTTGTGCTGCTGGTGGCTTGTAAATAAGAGATGTACGTTTCGTATATTATTTGACTTCGTGCCCACAACTTATTAAACTTTACTGCAGAGTAGTTGGAAGCTAGTCTAAGTTCGTTAGTCTCATTTGACGTTTTATAATTACAAAGCGTGTGTTTATTCAGCAAAGATGCAGCTAACCAGGAGTGATGATGGTCTATTCATATTCAACGCGAAATGCAGTCGAAATTATTAGTCGGCTAAATGAGCCGGCAACTGTGTGCTGGTGACAGAACTCATAGCCTTAATACATACAAATATCATCCATTTGCAAGTTGAATTTGTTAGTTAATATCTATGAGTGGAGACATACAAATGCGCAGGAATTAATTCTCTGGCTTGGGTTGGCATGAGTTGGCAATTTGCCATCAAGTTATTTCCAATTTATTTTAGATAAACACATACAAATACGGAAAATTATATAATTATTAATTAAATATTTAATTAAACAGTTAATGTAAACTTTAAAATAAAAAGCTTTTTCTTAATGTAATTTTTTGCTGAATTAACTTTAGTTTTCTATAAATTTTACATACTCTTAAAGTTATAAGAGTTCAATGTGGGAAATTTATGGAGTATTATCATTGGAAGGATCAAAATAAAATGTTACAAACACTCTCTTTGATTTTGAGTGAAACCTCACAAACTTTATGATTGTTTCTGAAGGCTTCTGCAAGACAGCACACAATTCTGGGTATTATAACAAAACAGTAAATGTTGGAGCTAGTATGTCGTTCAAGTTGATGATTATAATGACAATCCCGGAGTCTGCAAATGATGCGAATGCTGCGAGTGAAATTTAACTGCATTTTCACAAAGCCTTTCAAATGAAGGGTAAATGTTAGCTTTGTTTATATGTATCTACGATCACAATTCAAAGCAATAAGTAACAATTATAGCAAAAATACTAAAATTTTAATTATCACTAATTAAATACATAATATTAAAATTGAAGTTTTATTATAATTATTAATTAAATATCAGGCACTTATTTAAAACTTAAAGGATTGAGTTTTCAATTTAGGTTTTTAACAATATCTCACTATAATTGAAAAAAAAATCCATCACTGTGGTTATCACAGCATCATCTGCAGCCAATTCAATCAGAGTGCTCCACCATCAAGAGAAGAGCGAGTGGATTTGGCAGTTTTGTGCTGTGCGCTGTGATTTCAGTTGCATCCCAATGAGAATCGAACACGGAATGTTGAAGACCGGCGAAGCGTATTAAACGTTTATCAAACACGTTCTGCCTTTAAATACACTTTACTTCAAACGTGTCCAGGCCCGCTTTGTGCGAATTCCTTCCTTCCGGTAGCCTTGTTTGCTGCGCGAATTGAGACGATTGCCGGCAGCGTCCTGCATCACTGAGCGGCACTCTGTTTGCGTCTGCCGCCTTCTGCCATTGTTCGCACTCATTTCCGATTCTCGTCCCGATGTGACCATTCAACTGCGGCGGATTGAGTTCCACACGATTGTTTAACGAAGCCGAAGCTGAAGCTGTAGCTGAAGTCTTAGCTGAAGGGTACAATAAGTCGTTGTGAACAATGCCCAGCGCATTCACACTTCCTTGCAGATAATTCATCGGTAATCGGCTTTTAATCCGATTTGCAGCATTCGTGTGTAATTTAATTGAATTAAATCAGGATTCTAGAGCATTTTAAGCAGGCGCTTGCTCGTTATTCTTTGCAATTGCAGTTGAGTTTGATTTATTATCTTGGAATGAATGAGAGAAAATAAATGAAAATTAAAGGTGCATTACATTGTACACGGGTCGACCGCCTAGAGCGCTGGTGACGTTTCCTGACAGTTCAAAATTGTACTTGCACTTCGTAAATCAAGTCCTGTCCTTGCTCTAGAAGCAAAAGAAATGTCGCATGTGTTTGCGACAGCAACAGATATTAAATTTCCTGCTCTTCTACTTCTATTTCCTTTGTTTTAATTTATTTTCCGTGGTAGTTCTTAGTGGGATTTTAATTAAATATTTTTAATGTTTGAAATATTAACATGAGGCTAATGAATAATTAATTAATGGCATATAAAGCAGTTTATGGCTGAATGTGAGCACTTAGGTACTAATCTGGGATCTAAAACTTAATCTGCAATTTTCCTGTTGTGCGTCTGTATTATTAATTCAGCGTTTTGTCGGCGTCAGCAACAGCGACATTTACAATTTTCTGGGTCTCTGCATTTGAAGTAGTAACTCGCGCTAACTCAGCAAAAAATACCTAAGCTTACGCACAGATTCTCTAAATCGCCTCTGAGATAATATGCAAAGGAAAATACAACAAGGATTATCCTTTAATTAATTACCGCTAAAGAATATAAATTTAAATTGCACTTCAAAAAAATTCATTAAAGCTATGAATTATTTACTCACTCGTTCATCAACATTTTTTAATTTGATTGTGTGTGCGTTACAAGATGTTAAATGTAAAAAAAAACAAAAGAACAAGAAAGTTTGCTACTAGGAAATTTACTTATCTACTAAAAACTTTGAACTATCAATCTTCCTTTGATCAATTCGCTTAAGATTCGATTAAGATCGATTATACGGTGACGACGACATAAGAAGCGTGTTAAGAAGACTTGATGTTGGTCTTTTGTGTCCTGGCAAACAGCCCCCAGTGACCGCAAGTTTTTCTTTGCCTCAGGCTTTGCTTCAACCTACTTCAAGTCCTTTTTCTTCATTTTCTGCTTAGGTACACGTCTTGCTATATTTTCTTATCTAAAGTCTAGCGGAAAATAAACCTAAAAAGGATGTCATATCTAGCACAATCACAAAACGCAGCGGGTTTACCTTCTAGCTGATGTACAGCGCCCTGTTGTTTAGTTCCTTCTATGCAGAAGACGTGTTCTTAAGTAAACGAATTTAATCGAGTCTTGTCCCCAGTTGATATTGGTCTTTGCTTGCGTTGTCATAAAGGTTCGCTATCTTTGTCACTTGTTGTAAGGGTAGCACGATACAAACAAGGAAGTAATAAACAAGCAGACAGTAGATGTGATAAGATGCAAGATCAACAATAAGATGGCAGAAGCTTGTAATAAACAAAAAAACATACTTCTTCATTTTGTCGTACAGAAATAATTTAAAATATTTTGAAAATATTTCATATTAAAATAATAAAATAAATCAATCTTGATAGCAAAAAAACAATAAATTTTAGGGCAATGTTGAATAAATTATTTCTTGTAAAATATAGCCATCCAAATACGGGTGGAGATAAATTTAAATAATTTTCCAGTTTGCGTCAATTCAAAAACACCCCCGGACACATGTTGTACTCGGTTTTAACCGCTGCAGAGGAAATGCAGGAAAATGCAAATGAATCTGACGTGCATACGAGTTTTCCACTGCTGCCTGCGCGCAGGTCCTGAGCCAGCGAATTAATGTGAAGGAAGGTATGTCGGGCCAAAGAGAAACAATGCAAGAATATTCACGATCAGCAAAAGGGATGCGAATACATTCCATGTAAATGTTTTTGGCAATTCATTAAAAATACATTTTGAGCTTCTAAGTCGGCAAGTAATACCTTCCTAAGTAGTCTTGTGTAACAAATGTTTATAAATAATAAATATTTGATCAAAATCCTGACGAATTTGAAACACGCCATCTTTTAGCAACTTTCACAAACACCTGTTACAGCAAGGATAACAATTCCCCCCTTGCAAATTCACAGCTGTGACCCTAAACCTCTTCCAGCTTCCCCGGCTGCACTTCGTCCTTGACATGGAATTTCTCCCGATGTGCGCGCGCTGCGCTGCCACCCGATGCTTCTGCACAGCAAAAACATTCGTGGCCATATAAACAGCAATGCCCACGCATTCAACCTGTAAACTCACAATCAACAAGCAATAATTAGTGAAAAGCACAATAAGTGAAGGTTTTTTACACGTTTACATACGCCGCTCCTCGTCACTAATTAAAATTCCTGAAATTCACGCTCAAAATACGCTCAGAGGTTGTGCAGCTACAATAAACCATCACCAGTTGATTCTTTAATACAAACCTCGTGATTCATTACTACAAATCTAATCTACAAGCAATATCTGTAATAATCTCCGAGGGTCTTTATCTGATGTCTTATCCATTAAGGATTCGCGTGGTTGTGGGTAAATTACGTAAGATAACCTCGAAATTTCTTGCCCGAAGGCAAAAAGTAGAAGCAATCAATACGATCCAAGTGCAAATACAATAATTACATGGCAAACAAGTCAATTTTATCAAATGTTTGTTTTTGTTACGCCTAATCAAGGATTAAAGTATTGATTAATTGATGCATTTTGATGCAACGCGTCGCGTCAACCCGTTTCAACTCAAGAGCAATACTGTTAAAGGTGCTTTGACGCGTGGTGCATTAGTGTTGGCATTGTTGACTATTGACATTGTTATTGTTTGTTTTCGATCGATCGCTCAGCGTTTTCGCGCAAACTGAGAGAGTGCTTATCGCTCACTCACTGTTTACACTCGCTGGAAACTGTTGATACATTATCA
>NBZA01000389.1:57075-89184 GCA_003054995.1 Aleochara bilineata
GACGGTACGTTGGCGAAAGGCAATAAACACGCGCAATAAAACTCCAATCTTCATAATCCTTGCGTTTTTCGTGAGCTTCTTGTAGACGTTTTCCTATTTATTGCGCCTTGCGCTACGTAATAGCTCACAGATATGTAATCGCAAAATGAGAAAGTTAATTCCTGCGCGCATAAAGAAGTCTACATCTAGATGGAAATAAACTACGCATATGAAACGAAACTTGCGTTCTTTTACCGTAAATAAAGGAAATTTTGCCCCGTTTTATGTCCGGCGTTAAATGGTATTTTTATTACGGGCTTAGCTTCGTTAGCTTGTTCGTTTTAAGTAACCGACAAGTACCTTACTTAAAAATAGATTTTCCGTTAAACAGACCAACGCAAAGAGAGTTTGACGATGATAAGTGCTAAAAAGTGTAAATTGAAAAAGTTTTATCCACAGCTCTTGTTCTCCAGCCATGTTCTATTATAGGTTTACATAACTTTTGTAACTTTAAAAAACAGATGGCAATTTTGTCGGTGGTAGCTTACAGATTGCTTAATCATTTTCGTTAGTCCTGAAAAAACATTTTCCATTTTTAGAAAGCTATAGCCAGAAAAATCTCTGAAATAAGTTCCAAGTTAAAGAAACTTTTCTTTACGATCAGGATTCAGGATCATGGTTGGCGAAAGAAAGGTGAAAAGTATTGATGGAATGATACAGTCCATGAGCCTGCAAGCTTTATCCTTGCTTCTAAGATTACTAATACGACAACGGAAATGTGCTTTGCATACTAACGTGATAAAGGATTTCCTATTTTCCTTGACGTCGAAACGTGAACTTTCACTTTTCCTTACGCATTTCGGTGGCGTCTGCTCTTCTACTTATGCTGCCATTCACGTCTCGGCTTAATCTATTCGCCACTTGAAATCACCAAGAACTTTAGTCCAAGGAAATTTAACATATTGCCTAAGTTTTATTGCAAATTCTTGAAATTCTAGGTTTATTATCTTTTCTAACATAATTAAAAGCAATAACCATTGAAAAATGAGATCGAAATGAGGAAACAGAAACACGATACGAGTATAACGTTCAATGTTTCAACAGGATTAATTAAAATTTAATGTCACGTGTGTGCGCTGGAAGTCGCATCGAGGTCTTACGACAACGAAATAATCGAAAATTTATCACCAATTAAAGAACATAATTTTAGCTCAAGCACGCAAGCAGAACTCAAACTGCACAAAAGCTTACACAGGCTCATTCAAGCTCCTGCGGTTCGCTGCTGCTGGAAACATTGCATCTATAAATCACTAATAATGCAATTAAGCAAAACGTGTACACAGTGTACGATAAAATCAAACACCGTACCTCGACATTTTAGCAAAAACGATTTTTAGCACAATAACTTCCCCATTTCAGTTTAAAAGATAAAATAACTAATGCGTTTACGTGAACACTCTATATCGGAAATCGTTTTGTGTTCAAACCTCTGCGCAATTTTCCAATCTCAAAAGCCCGGAAAATGTAAACTCCGCAAATGCACTCTCCATGAATTCAGTAATTAATATCGATGCAAAAGCGGGCACCCATTCGCCTGAAAGACTATTCATCATCGCTCCACAGACGGGATAACGCAGTATGTGTCTGATATTTCATCAAACTGTTCATCGAACAAATTTATCTTGAATCAAATTTGTCATGCGAATTAATGGTGGGAGATGTATTATTGAAATGTTTGTAATTCTGTTTTACAGAATTGGACCTGGATTTTCTCGAGAAACGGCATCAGAATGCGCACAACGAGTCGGATAAGCAACAACGACTGGATCAACAGGCGCAGGATCCGCTTCACAGCCCATTGGAATTCAGCCCGGAGAGTGTCGACCGGGTGAAAGTAATTTTTCTCGGACCGCCCGCCGTAGGCAAGACCAGCATCGTGCAGGTGAGCCAAAAGAGAAGCCCTTATTGAAAATGCATGGGAGTTTTAATTGAATTCCCAAGTAATTTCATTTCATATTCATATGAATTTGATTAAAAAGTGCTCGTTTATTTGTAGCAATTCGTGTGGAACAGCTTCTGCGACGAGTACCAGCCAACGGAGCGCAAACACACCTACTACCCGAGTGTGATATCGAACGATCGACTGTACGAAATTAAAATCTCTGACCTGCCTGTTATACCCTACTTCCCGGTGAATTCGTACTACGAGTGGACGGATTACCGCTTCTACGGACTGCGCAGTGCCAGCGCCTACGTCTTGGTCTTCGATCTCTCCAATCTGGAGACGTTCCAATACGTCAAGACGCTGCGGGAGCAAATCATCGAGAGCCGAAATATGGCCAATGTGCCCATACTGGTAATCGGCAATAAGTTAGATTTGATCTCATCCTGTGAAGATCCAACACCCTCGACGTCCAAGGCAATCACAGGCAGTGATTATGAGAAGCGGCGTGATATCTCAAACCTGGTACGCAAACATTGGAAGTGTGGGTATATGGAGTGCAGCGCAAAGTACAACTGGAAGCTGGTGGCTGCTTTCCGGGAATTAATGAATATGATCGACAACATCGACATCCGCGAGCAGAGCCCAATGCTCGACAATCTCCAGGAGGCGCTCGATCGCAACAAATGCGCGATTCTTTGAAATTCAATGAGCAAGGAGGAGAAAGAGATGCGTAACATGCTCGAGAGGCTGCGTTTCAACGCGAACATCAAGTAATCTTCGATGCACAATCATTTGTATGGTATTCTGTCGTTCAATCATGCTTCAGCGATAATCACTACCAAAGAGGAAAAAACAAAGAAAACGAAGAAACAAAAGCAAAGTAGACGTTTTCGTTCAACATGGTTGTGATTTTCTAATCATCAAGCACCCTGTCATCGTTATCTTGTACAATAATAAGACAAAAAACGAAACAAAACCCCTTGTATCTATTGATATTTATAAGTACATACTGATAAGAGTGCGTTCAAAAAGATAATCGTTTTGTTTAGCAATTGTTACCACTGTTATTCTTAAGCTCAGACTATTGTGGCAAAAACATATTGTAAAAATATACACTTGTGACATGTATTTATGGATTATTGAGTTGATTTAGCGTTGTACCTAGTTCAACATTGATGTTATAAGTACGTACATATACATTAAGTATTAATGCCAAAGAGTACTGTATTGAAATGTATATGATATTTTACCAACAAACACGCAAAATGTAATTTAATCTATTAGTTAATTTTAATGCGGATGGTGGGCGATGTACAAACTTTTATAAATAAAATATGAAAATCTAGTAATATTTTGTTTTATTGATCATTAAATCATAATGTGTACATTGATAACTTAATATTTTAGCATATAAGTATTACATTTTTGTTTAAATTATGATTGAGTGCCACTAAAATATATTATAATGTTTGCGATAAATATATATAAATAAAAACATAAAACAAAGTCAATAAAATAATCTGTTGGCTTTAAAGTAGAAATGACTATAGGCAACCTTTTATACATAAAATAAATCTTCTTTTGAATTGTGATTTATCGTTAAGAACTTTTTAGAAATGATTATTATAGGGTAAAACATACACACTAATTTAATTTAAAATTTGTTTATTAAGATTACTGTATTTGCATAATGAGAGAAGTATATATTGCGAATAAAATACATACATAATGAGCAAAAGAATCACCTATTTGCAAACGATTAAATTAAACAATCACAAATGTCTTACTTGCTGGCTTCCATCCCCGTCTTGCCGTACGTGCCGGTCCGACTTAAATCTAATGGTAACCACTCGGTTTCGTCCTCGTCGTCGTCGTCGTCTTGATCAGTATCGATGGGGTCGTCAATTTTGTCACCGTCCGTGGTGACGCCTCTAACGCTTGCGTACGCAATATTATGTCGAAATTTAAATCTTCCCAGCCATCCATTATTGCAGGTGAATTGCTCATGGCCGAGATATTTGGCAATTTTCTCGGCGTGCAATTTGAGTGTGGGGCCATTGATTGGGATACCTGCATTGTTTTGAGACATAAACCAATCGTATAATGCTTGATCAAGATCAGCGAGCTCACATTTGCGCAATTTCTTCGTCGATGTGTGCGTGTCGGTCAACGCGGCGATAATATTTCCACGGTTTTTCCACAATGTCGACACGGTGGACGACTTCAGATTGTATTTCTGGCACACGGTTTTGTTCTTCTCGCCTCGCAGCAGCTCTTGGATAACGTCGATCTTCTCGCTGATGGACAAACAGCGTCGTTTCTTCTTAACTTTTTTCGTCTTCTCGTCGCACGTTGCCATTGTTTACCAGCGCAGCACCGATTTTAATTACTATTCTAGAACGTAATTTCAGTCTTGATCGATGCAGTGAACGAACTTTGCACATTTAATTTTATTACTTACTTATTACAGACGAAGGGCTCGCTGTTATCCTTGTTGCAATTTTTCTGCTGACTAGCTGCTGCTGATATTCCGCATACTGGCAGAAAACCGCTGATCGACGAATATTCGTTAATGCACGGCCAATGCATGCAATTAAGTGTCTCAAACTGGTGATCACAATGCGTACGAATGTAATTTTCAGCGTCGGCTGGGTCCTGATGCGCCTGGCGCGAATGTGTTGCTCGTTATAAGCGTGAAATTAAGTTTCGTATGCAATGCGCGGTATTATTGACCGGGTGGAGGAAAGCAGGCAGTTTGTAGGCATTCCACACAGGCTGGCTGGCAGGCTCAGCCAGGAACAGTGCATTCGTTCGAACTGTTTCGCAGGCACCGTGTGTGCGTATGTGCACGTGCAATCCGCACGTAGATGTGCTTTTAGCGAGCCGACTCTGCGTTGGGTTGCTTTTAGCATTGACATACACAAGCATCTTTCCTGCTGCCCGCCGTGCCTGCTGTAGCGAAAGCGCAACGCAAAAGCGGCAAACTCGTCGCACGCGCGTTCGCCGACCAGTTTCTGCTTTTTTCTCATTTTCGCTGAGACACCCGACACGAGCAAAAAGAATCGCGATGCTGCTGTGTGTGGCACTTTCTTCTACAAGAGAATCCTGTTCCTTTACCTTTCGTACCTACCTATGCGCATCATTTCTGGCGCATCGTTTTCGTACAACCCGAAGTGTTACGCACTTTTGCATTAAAATCGCAACACCAATACTTCTTTTTTCAGTTATAAACTTGTTTATGTCTATAAATAATATACATATTATTGTTGGTTTATTGTTAGCAAGGTGCCGGAAACTTCACAGAACTTTTATGCACAATCATGATTAACTGACAGTAGCGTGCGTATTTCAATTGGTAATACAAAAAGCAAAGCGAATCATTGAGAAACTACAGCATAGAGTCATAGAGTATTATATAACTTGAATGATTTGTGCAAACACTAGCATTGAATTAATTATTTCTTCATTCAAGCGAACAATCGTCTATTATATGTAGGAAACCTATTCAAGGTCAGTTTGCAAAACTTTCAGATTGTAATTAGAATGCTTGCAAATATATTAATTACCAGTAACTAATTTAAATCTCATTATGTATTTAAACACGCTTAAAATTTACTTATCCAAATTTGGCATGTGTTTGTTTAAAGAAACAACTTTTTTAATCAATATATTGACAATTTAATAGGTTTTAACTTTACATTTATGAATGTAAGTCTTATGTAAGTGTGAAACACTTAGTTTATTTACTGATTAATATATTTATCGACGCTAAGCGCAATTAATTAGCAATTAACAAACAATTTAAGAATGTCGCAATTATTTAGTCTTAAATAATCGGTCTCTCGGTCAGAAATTTAAACCAATCGTTTGTTTGCTCAACTAACTTGATGTACGCCTAACAACTCATTACCCAGAAGAGTAAATGTTTATGCAGCGGGCTTCTCCCGCCTCAAGACTACTTTTCACTTTTATATTCAGTGGGTTTACGGTGTCGAGGTTTAGTAGTCGTGCTGATTGTGGCTCGAACAGATCGTAACTAAAAGTTCAAAACAAAGATGCACGCTCAGAAGACAATATACCTCTTACTTGTGTGCGTGATCGGCGCGATCATCGCCGCTGAACTCGAAGAACTTTACGCCTGGAACGAACTGACTTTTAACTGGCAAGATTTGAAAATAAAAGACGACGCCATCGCCTCCGGAAAGTACATCCCTAAGAATAACTTACCTCTGGGTATGCAGAAATGGAGAAATAAGTTGTTCGTTACCGTGCCAAGGTAAGATGAAATTCTAGCAAGTTTCTCAGATGTATTGTCTTGTGTCTTGAGATAACTATGTATTTTAATTGTAATAATAGGTGGAAAGCTGGCGTTGCAGCTTCTTTGAATGTTCTGAACTTAGACGTACAGAACAAAACAGCTGCACTCACACCGTATCCAAGTTGGCAAGCAAATACACTGCCAGAAGGCGATGCCAAGTTTCCAGAGAACACAATCATCTCGGTGTTTCGCATCCGCGTAGATGCTTGTGATCGCCTCTGGGTGATGGACACTGGATTAGCTGATATATTAGGCGAACCGCGCCAGATCACGAAGCCCGCATTATTAATATTTGACCTGAATACTGACCAATTGATCCGCCGCTATGAATTCAAGGCGACCGACTTGAAAGAGGACTCCTTCTTTGCCAATGTGGTTCGTAGCGCACCCTTGAACTATGCAATTGTCTCTTACTGTTCGACTGATTTTTAATTAATTTTATTCGATAACTCAACAGATCGTTGATGTTACTCCTGATAAATGTGATAAGGCCTTCGCCTACATCCCCGATCTTGGAGGATACGGAGTGGTTGTCTATTCATTAGCCGAGAATGATTCCTGGAGAGTGTCGCATAACTTCTTCCACTTCGATCCTTTGAAGGGAGATCTCACAGTTGGCGGCGTTAACTTCCAATGGACCGATGGCGTGTTTGGCATTGCGCTTTCTGAAGTTAAACCCGACGGTTTCAGAACTATGTACTTCCATGCACTTGCCAGCACCAAAGAGTTCTCGGTATCTACCAGTGTAATGCAGAACCAGACCCTTGCTACGAATCCTCACAACTATTACATGTTCAAGGTAATTAATTAATTTCAATGATGCGTGAATACGGTATCTGATGAATCATTGCATGCAAGTAATTAGAAGGTCAATACGATTGCTGTTAAACTATAAATCAGTTATTTCGTCATTTAAAAAAATAGTGCTAACGTTTTTCTAGAATCAGAATAACAAGTAACAGGGTAATCGTCGAAATAATTGAAAATAAATGACATCATAGTACAAAGCACTTCGCTTTCCGAATTGACGCACAGGAAAATCCAATAAATATTGTCATTATTTACTTATTTCCAATGTGGGTTAATGAACTTCAAAGAATTGAATGCAAATAGTCGTACACGGTGCCGATTTCGTTTTGGTTTTATGAGCGGAAATCCATTCTACGAGCGGAAATGCTCCATCATTCTTTGAGTTTATTTACTTCTATCAGTTCATCTATTTTTGAAATTCTCACCGGATTTCTTTTCGCTTGCAGATGGAAGGCGAGCGCGGAGAGAAAACTCAAGCCACCTCAAGCCAATACGACGAAAACACCAAGATCTTATTCCTTACACAATTAGTTAAGAACGGAGCGGCCTGCTGGAACACGCAGAAGCCACTCAATCCAGATACTCTTGGCATGGTCGCCGAGGACTCAAACAGATTAGTATTCACCAATGACATTATGGTAATTCGATCAGAAATTGTAAATGAGACTCATCGGAGGATAACGATAACATGCATATCATTTCAGATCGCCGACGACTACATATACTTGCTCTCCGATAAAATGTCAGCGTTCTTGTACAAAGAGCTGGATGCTAATGAGGTGAACTATCGAATAATGCGTGTGAAACTACAAGATGCCATTAAAGGCACGCCTTGTGAATTGTGAATAAATTAATGCATAATGTAATCTCAATTGTAAGTGCGCTAAATAATTACGCTAATGTATATTGATGGAAGCGAGTTGTAAATTGCATTTGTTTGTGTAAATACCCAATTAATAGTTGGACATGAATAAAATGAATCAATTGATAATCGGATTTTAATTAACAGGTATCTTCATGGTTATTGAGTATCTGATCGCTATAAATCAAGCTCAGTGAAAAATAAACAATAAATTAATTAGTACCTATACTTGAGTTACATAAAAGTTGTTTATTAAATGTCTATTTAAAGGAATACCTTCGATTATGATGTAGCAAATTCAAATAAAATATCTCGTAGAATAGGTTAATGAAAAAGCATTTTAAATGAATTTTTTGTTTGGATATATTTCTTATATATTTTTGTTCGTTCTATAACCAATCAAGTATTCATAAATTCTTACATACAACCATTCATATGAATCACATTTGTATAACTTAAACGCACTTTTCATGTACTAAAATCAATGACAAAATGAACATGCTTCTAGAATATTATAAATGCGCCCAGTAACATAATGCAATTAAATAATTTATATATAAACCTTGATATAATCATTTGAAAACATTACAACTCATGTATAAATATACATACATGTATATAATATTAATAATATAATACAAAATATTTTATAACGATTTTTATACAAAAATTTACATTTTAAACTCGTATCATATTACTCTCATTTAATTTCTTATCAATATTAATATTACATCAATATCAATATCATATAAAGGCACTCCTAAAACTTTTCTTTAGCTACCATACATTAAGACGCGTACATTAACAACATTGTCATATTCTTTGTATCAAACTAATTCGTTAAACTCTTATAAAATGCGTAACACCTTCTGAGAAGCACCTCAAGGCAATAATAGTTCTAAGGCAGTTTTCTTTTGTGCTTAATAATTATTTAGCACCTGAATATACCAGTACAAATTGTTAACATATGATTTTCGAGGAAATATTTGAAATTATGTTGAATATATAGAACTTTTTGAACAAAATACATACATAAGTATTTGAACTTTTGTTTATTCTTGGCGTGGCATCTATAAAGTGTTTTTGGCCTGATTTCGACTGTAAATAGATATCATAAATGGTTTATCAAAAATATCTAACCCTAAATGGCTTTTAAACATTATTAATTGTTTATAGTATTACGTAGAAAATTGAATAAAAGACAATTAACGTTGTGTTCACTGAGTATCAATTGTTCGTAACTTTTTAGATATCTATGGATGATTGGCATTGAATAAATACGTATAACAATGAATCATCATAGAAAAGGCTATAATGTACGTGTATGTAAAATTTGCACAAGTCAACCAAGCCACAGCCGTTGAAAACAATAAACCATGTGAGAAAACTTGATCAACTCACTGCAACATCAGTATTTCCAAATTCCTATTCAAAATCGTATCTTTCACTGAATTAAACACTACCTTAATGTTCTCTGTATCTACAGCAGTCGTAAAATGATAATATAATGGTTTTTTGGCTTCGCGCTTGACACCGGTAAACATTGCCAAAATAAATGCTTGTACTTCTTTGATTGAATGTGAATTACCGCTAAATTGAGGAAAATACCAGCGAATGTCCGTCTCCGGATTGCCGACTTTCTTCTCAAGTAGGTCAGACTTGTTAAGAAATAATATAATTGATACATTTGCAAATATCCTATTGTTTATTATTGTATCAAAAATATCTCTACTCTCCTCCAGTCGATTCGTTTTGCGGTCCTCTAATAACACTTGGTCGAATTCGGACGACGAAACCAGAAAAAGTATTGATGTGACTTCATCAAAACACTGAAACCATTTCTGGCGCTGCGACCGCTGACCGCCGACATCCACAAACAGAAAGGGGACATTGTTGATGGGAATGACAAATTCAGTTATGCCTTTCGTCGCTTTCCGGCAATGTAAAATATCTTTATTCGTTGGAATATAATCCTCCTTGGCAATTCTATTCAGGTTGTTGAGAAAGAACTCTACTGAATCACTCTAAAAATGTAACAATTGTTTAGATGTAGACTAACCATTAAAGGTTTCAATGCTATGTATGGTGTCATACATTGTAGATTAGTAATTATTTGACGAGTGTTTACCCAAATTAAATATAAATATGAATCATCTATCAATCAGCAGCTTTACTTACCAGCTGAAATTCTCGCCGCCGTTCATATGCTCGTTTAATCCCCGAATCACTCCACAATGTTTCAATTAAAGACTGATACTCTACAAAGGTTTTCACGTCCAAAATCTGAGTGCTATTTAGTGTCAGCACTTTGTCGCCGATTTTCGAGTGCTCATTATTGCCCCACGGTATATGCAACTTATCCCTAGCATCAACAAGTACTTGCATCCCTCTTATGACATTTTGGTAGATGATTTGTTGGTACTCCTTAACGAGCGCCTGCTCGAACTTGATGCCGTGAATGATCCTCATCTGCTTGAGAAATGTCGACTTCCCACTTTCACCGGCACCCAACAGCAGCAACTTCACCTGTCGCTTAAACGCCTGTTTATCCTTCTCAATCAACTTGTCGATCTCCTGGCTCTTGCTGCGCTGCTCTAGCTCCTCCGGGGTAAACATAAAGCGTAAACAACATGGGCAGCAGGGAAACATCGCCGCGGACATTCCACCAATTCCTCCAGCAGCCGACCACCCCAAACACACCACATTAACAATCTCTTTATGCACACCGTCAAACAGCAACAAACTACATAGCTAATTCCTCTTGTTAATAGTGCGGATGTTCTGACTGGTGCGGATGTCTGGACTGGAACGTAGAATGAAGTGCTTGCTTGCACAGCGCATGCGTACATGAAACTCTTACGCGTCACGCATAGTTCAAACGTGTAAATGTTTGGAATTGTCGTCGTTATATAATAAAAGATTGTAGAAAATTAATTTATACACTTTATTTAATAAAACAAAACAAATATCTACTTGTTACATAACTGCTAATCTATATGCAATTTCTTGCGCACTTTGTTTTACTATTTAAGATTAATTAATAACTTGCAGAACTTTTTAAGCAATAGGTGACACTACTATAACTTTATTGTTTAATCATTTACTTTTTTAAGTACTGCAAAAAATGAATACGATGCTTTCAATATCTGAAATAAATTATTAGTTTAATAAATATATTTTTTTATATACTTACTGCAACAAACGTGGTTAACGTTAATGGTGCAAATTTTCCAACTGTTAAATATAGAGGTTTTTTCATTCGTATCATAGTTATAAGCATAGATTTCTTATACGAGAAGTTTGCTTGTAACCACTCGCTGTGCCATATAGAATCAGGTATTTCGGATGCCTACAAACATGCAAATATTGAATTACACTAATCCTCACAGGTACCAGTAAACTATTCACCCGGAGAGTTACTTTATTACCAAACCAACAATATAGAACCAATTGAAACCCCATTGCTATCATGTAAACACTTTCTGCGGCAAACTGTTTGCTTGCAACGGGGGTAGTTGAAACCAAAAATAAACTGGTACAGAGAATGAACAGCGTTGCTAGAATTTGTCCAAGTGTTAGATATTTATGATTAAATTCTAACGTCTCACAACAACTAGAACATATCAGGAAAATAATTTGTTGTTAGGCATTAAAATGTAGTTTCGTATACTCAATAACTGTTTGTAGATGTTGTACACATTTTTTCATTTCATTCTTCATTTCTTTCTCTAAAATTTTTGAATTATACAACCCACCGGGCATCTCAAGTTGTTGCCCTTTTAAACGCTTCGCACATCTTTGTCGAATTGTACGAAATGCTCCTTTGAGAATAAGTAAATGAGCAGCAATATAATTCATAATATTCATAAATAATGTGTCCATTCCTACAATACTGTAAGCGTACGACCACATCGGTCCTGCTTGGTATAATATTGCAATCAAATAACTTTTAGGTGTATCGTATGGAAATGGAATCCAGCTTAAATATGGTAAACGTTGATTGAATGTAACATTCCCTGAAGGATCTTCTTCATAAATTGGATTTAACAACGCTGTGAAAAACGCTGGAAAATACGATGACGATAAAGTCATATGGGCCAACATAAAGAAAGCAAATGTATATTTAATTCCAGTTTTCTTGGCTGTTTTAGTGATAGCACCAGGGTTAAAATCGTCTGTATTTTCATAATGCCATTGTTCATCTTCAAGAGTTTTAATTATATTGATTAACTTTTCACCGCGAATAAACCAAAATGCACATTTTAATGCGCCCATTAAATGCGTCAATGCAAAGTTAATGTTTTTAATTAATAGCTCCCAATTGTCTTTAGTGTCCTTTATGCTAATAAATTCCGTACTTGTAAACCAAAGATTTACGAAGAGAAACACAAATATAGCATATACTCTGAATAAGAACAAAAGTACTTTCGATTTTGTATTAGGTGTCCATAAACCTGCATATTTTAAAATCCACTGATTCAGCGCAAAATGATTTTTTGCGTATGATGTACTTTTATCTTCATTGACTTTTAGGCAATTATTTCTAAAAGGTAAATGTTTTAGAATGGACTGCATTTTGAAATAAAAACGGTCTATTGTAGAAAGCGGTTTTATTGAAGTGATTCATTTAAATTATGAACGTGTTAAGTATGAAATTGCTGCCATTTCTTATTCAGTTGTTTGAAATTGTCGCATTGTCCTGTTATTTACTCAATTATCATATGTGAACTCTTAAAATAAACTTTTGTATGTGTTGTATATAAAGAAAGTTATTACTAAGTCAAAACCAAAATTTAACTAATTGGAAGATAAACACATGTTAGCATTAACGGAATAAGAAAGTAAAACTTTTAAAACTTTTTCAGCAATAGCCAGCTAAAGGTGATTGTGTGTTGCCTATATTATTCGAGAATATGTAGTTAATAGGTTATATTATGTTATTTCAGAAGTTCTATGTAAATATACAGAATTTATTATTTATACATTGAATTAACAGTGTTGTGCTTTATAATTATTGTAATAATGAGTGGATTTAGTGGAGTTCTTCAACTAACGGATCTTGATGACTTTATTACACCTTCTCAAGTATATAATTATTAGCTTGTTTATATCTTTGTTAAATTGGCTAATTTTTAGGAATGTGTAATGCCCACGGATATAAAGGTTACAAAAACTGGTACAGGTGCTAAAATCACAATTGGAGACGATGGGGATTACTTTGAAACCGATAAAGTAAACAGAAATTTAAATAATTTAGAACAAAATATTATATTCTTTGTAATTATAGGACGGGAATACTTATAAACTTCAAAAAGTGGAAATTACTTTAGCTGACTGTTTAGCATGTTCTGGTTGTATCACTTCAGCTGAAAGCGTACTAATTACACAACAGAGCCAAGAAGAATTACTGAAAGTGTTTGAGGAAAATCAAACTTTACATAAAGTATTTATAATCTCAATTTATATTTAAATATTGCTTAACACATTTATAATTTTAGACTGGGAGATCTTCAGAAGCAAAGTTAATTATAGTTTCATTATCAGTTCAACCTATTCTGTCTTTAGCAATTTGCTATAATTTAACACCAAATGAATGTGCAGCAAAGTTATGTACTTATTTCAAAACATTGGGTGCGGATATGGTTGTTGATATGGCTTTAGCTGAGGATTTTGCTTTGTTAGAAAGTCAAAATGAATTCTTAATGCGATACAGAGCTAGTGAAAATGATGGGACAAAGAATGTCCTACCGATGTTGGCATCCAGTTGCCCAGGATGGGTCTGCTACGCTGAGAAAACCCATGGCAGTTACATTCTTCCATATATTGCAACCGTTAAGTCCCCACAGCAAATCATGGGCAGTTTAATTAAAAAATACGTACGCAGTAAACAAAACGGCGGAGAGATCTACCACGTAACAGTTATGCCTTGCTATGACAAAAAGTTGGAAGCTTCCAGAAATGATTTCTTCGATAAGGATACAAACCAAAGAGATGTTGATTGCGTAATAACTGCAAGTAAGTTAAATTTACATACAATGTAAATAAAACATTTGTAATGTCTAATTTCTATTGCAGTTGAATTGGAGCAAATGCTCAATAAGAGCAACATAAGTTTGGAAACTCTTGAAATGTCTGGTTTTTTCCAGCCTTGGCTGGATGATGCTGAGAAAAAATGTGAATTAGTAGCGCATTTGGGATCAGGGTCTGGTGGATACGCGGACCATATATTTAGATATGCCGCGAAGGAGCTATTTAACGTGAACTGTGATAAAGTTGAATTCAAGCAATTGCGCAATCCTGACTTTCGTGAAGCGATTCTTGAAGTCAATGGTAAGGTTGCACTGCGTTTTGCCATTGCAAACGGCTTCAGGAACATTCAAAACTTGGTGCAGAAACTAAAACGGGGTAAATCGCAATATCACTACGTCGAAGTAATGGCGTGTCCTTCAGGTTGCCTTAATGGTGGAGCGCAGGTGCGCCCGAAGGATGGCATGAGTTTGAAAGAATTACAATCAGAGCTGGATCGTTTATACAATTCTTTGACTCCAGCCAATCCAGTGGGAAACCAAATCGTGAAGGATATCTATAACCAATGGTTAGGAGGTGTGGATACAGACAAGGCAAGTAGCATTTTACATACAGAGTATCATGCGGTAGAAAAGGCAAATACGGCATTAAATATAAAATGGTAGCCAGTTTTCCTTATAGTTCAATGGACTTTATTGATTTAATTAGTTCAGTTTGCCGCCTATGTTAAAAATTATCTTTTAAATAATGCGTTATAAAAATGGTCGTTGATAATATTAGCAGTTTAAAATATTTTAAGTTAGTAAAAGTGAATATATCTGTGATGGCGCTTCTACATCTATTTCTTTTTGCTTCAAGAAAATTGCACAAATGAGATCCTTTTTAATTATTTCGATTGTAAACCATATTTCAATGCATTTCTTACATTCATCATTTTGCTTTATAAATTAGCTTCGTTATTACTATAATAATTTTACAGTGCATTAGAAATATGCGATTAGACATGTATTGAAACTTAAAGGTGTTTTCCATTAAGAAAATATTTATAAAAATCTGCAACTCTGAAACTGCAGAATTTAAATAATTTACTTCATTTACGTCTTTTCAGTAAAACGGATATAATTTTAAACCAGTCTGGATCATTACTAAAATAAATCGACGTGAACCATTACACGACACAGATTGAATTGTATTACAAATTTGCAATGCAATATATTATAAAAAAAACTGTTAAAACTAACTACACACACGTTTGAATAATTAATGTACCAGCTATAGATGTCCAACACGAAAAGATATATGTGCGATAAGTAATGAACTATTACTATACGGTCATTGCAATCAACATAATCTTCGATATATGAACTTGTGTAAGTTTAATACACGTCAAATGTTAAATGATATTATTTGAAGCAAACTTTTGAAAAAGTTACATCTTGTCCTGACCGCCTGAACCACCATTCTGCTTAGTGGTTGAACGGCTACGCGACCGTGAACGCGAATTGCGATCGTTGCTTCGCGAGCGACTACGCTTATTCGAGACGCTCCTCGAGCGGCTACGATTGCGACTCCTACTCCTTGAACGGGATGCGCTTCTTGATCGGCTACGACGATCCCGCGACCTACTCCTGGAGCGGCTGCGTGACCTGTGAACATCGTAGAATGTATGTTAGTGTTGTCGCACAAGCAACATGTGCCCAACATTTGATGGATTACCAACCACTACTATATACAAAATACAATGGATTTGAACTTATGTTAAGAAGTAGTAATGAGAGTACATAAGAATCATAATAAAACAACGATTGTTCGCCGAGGGCTCGTCGATTAGTGGGCATTGTGTTTCGTTCTCATATCACGACTGCAGTGTGCCAATTCGAGAGACAAAGTTCAGAACATTTCCACGATTGAACCAGAGATCTCGATAAAGTCATTAAAACACGCCGAAATTAACTGAAGCAATGATCTGAACTTTATAGTCTCGATAGTAGACTGGTAGACACCTCGTAGACGCTCTGTCCATCGCTCATGCAACTCATCAGTGTGGTCAGTGTGTTGACGTTTTTGATGGCGGATATCGTTGATAAGCAACAAAATTTCTCATTGTGACAACTCGTTCTGATTCTGTCTGCTCATTGTGAAGTTTCGTACTCACTGATTCGAAGTAATCGTGAATTTTATTAGTAATTTATAAGTTGTCTATAATAATCAATCCATTAATAATTCAATATAATACCAATTGATATGGAATCGAATCAAATGTTAAAGATATATAAGATATATATTTAGAAATACATTTTACCATTAGTCTGCGAGAGAGTCAGCTGTGTCGTGATCAGTTGTAGCATAGCAAAGAATCATAGCCCGATAAATCATATGTGACTGAACTGAGAGGGTCGCACACCACACACTTGGCTCACGATGGTCTAACAAGCAGTTGCGTGTTGCGCGTGTGTGCAGAACACAGAGACAGCCGAGAGGTAGGTCTACTACGAGGTTGGTACTCTGCGTAGCCGAGTAGCAGTCGCACTCGCCTAGCTTGTGGTCACTTGACATGGGTCAGCCACTAAGTCAGCGAGCGAAGAGCGGCAGCCGGGTTGGCCAAACAACACCCGAGCGAGACGTGCAAATTCGTCAATCATTGAGCGGAGCGAGTGTGATTTATCTCACTGCATGTCATGTGATCGTTCGTTTCTTTGAGAGCTCTCGCATGTTCGTTCGTTACCTGATTATCGGCCACAGACTATACCTATAACATGGCATTACTGCGTCAGCCTTATCTCTACATGATGCCGAAATTTCGGTTAAGGCTCCAATAAACTCTAATCTCGATGCTAAGCTTAATTTAGTGCCCTAATTTGAATCAATTTACTGTTTCGAGACATAGGCACCGGCCTTGAATTGAATCAAAGGCAATCAGCAGCAGCAAACATTCTTTATGCAGCAGTAGCAGTAAGAATGTTTTTTTGCAATAGAATTTCAAAATGAAACTAAACTGAAGCAAATCACGAATAATAAAGACAAGTAAATTAAAATTGTAAGGCTGTTCAATTAGGTCCGCCTTTGAAGTCACATACCTGCGCCGACCACCGCGTTTGTATCGATTACAGTCCCTCGCGTAATGACCGCGGTCACCGCACTCGTAACACCTGTCGTCAGGGTGGAAGGGTCGACCACGTGAACGTGGTGGCGGACCGCGGAAACGACCTCCAGCAGTTTTGGCATTTGACATTTCAACCCTAGCCCTTCGTCCACAAATTGTTCGTCCGTCTAGATAAATATCAATATTAGTATTTATTATTGCACCTTACACGTGTTTTCATGATAAAATTTCTTACCTAAACCGCGAATTGCGTCTTCAGCGTCCCTGGCATCCTCAAATTCGACAAAAGCAAAGCCCGGAGGGTTTCTCGCCACCCACACGTTGCGCAATGGGCCGTAATAACCAAATGCATCTTCTAATTCCTGTTTCGATGCATTATTCCCCAAATCACCAACGTACACCTTACAATCTGAACCGTAACGGGACATCTTCTGGAAATAAACAAAAACATTTACATAACTGCCCAGACAACGTTATGGTAGCCTACTATTCACATTCACGTGGTTATCATCTGAATGCGGTATTGTTTTACTTACACTATTGACCAATTATCTACAGCAATAGTGTTATTTAAGAGATAGAAGTGGGATCAGTAGACGTAGGCAATTTTAGAGAGTAGTTAAATCAATTTCGTCTGTTTTAACCGGCTTGTAGTACACTACAAAATAGTGTTCAGTAACTGTTATAAGCGTAGTCAAACCGAATGTACTATATAAGTGAAACGATAAAATCAGGAAATATTCTATCACGAGGGTAAGCAATAATCTATTAGTAACATAAACCTATACTGAACATGGAACTATTGATCGGTAATGCCATACACACGTTCGCGGTATCACTTGATTATTCGAAATGTACTACCCCAAAAGAAATACTATTAAGTAAAATAGTTTTCTCACCTTTTCCGCACTTGAAAGCAATGTTAATATTTATACACAAACCACATTTATTGCCACAATCAATTCTATAACATTCTCCGACGTACACAATTTGCGGATAGGAAATGCAATATGGACGACGCCTGACGCGCTTGACGGCGTCTTTTCTATTAGTTTAGTAGCTAATTCTAGGGGGCGCCTTCATTTAATTCTAGACGGCGCGCAAGTTTAAATTATGTTTAATTGCCAAAGATTAAGGCGGACAGTTTAAAGAAACTGGTATGAGCTCAGCTCAATGTCAAAGGTAACTAACATGGAGATTCTTAACAAAACTTGTAATACGTAGAAGCTACATATTGCCTTGAATGGTTACAGTTGTTTACCGACATGCCATTAAAGAATACATTATTTGAATTCTAAATGATATTATCATTTAGATTCTTTATATTTTTAAATTGTAAGGCCAATTAACGTACTTTAAATTATATTTAATACTAAGTATTTAAAAACGATAATACCTAACGTGGTTTAGCTTAAATGTGTTTTGCTTTTGTTACATTCGTTTTCATTCTATGTCTGAAAAGTGTATCGATGGCTTTGCATCTGTTTAAAATTTTAGTTGTAAAGAGACCTATAGCTACGGTTACTTTACCGAAAGTAATCAAAGGTGCATTTTTTTCACTTTTAATCAATTTACGATGTGAATAATAAGCACTCATTAAATATTAGTTAAAATATAAAGTTTCGTAATTTTACAGTTATGTTATCTGTTGCGGTCTAGATATTTCATAGTTGTTTTATATATGTATTCTTATCTTTATTTGTTTGTGCTTATACGCTATATAATGTTTATAAATCAATGTAACTATAATGTTGTTCCAGTTGCTGTGTTGCTTTCACTTTGTAATTTAGTTAAAAGTGCGACGATGCCTTTACGCATAGATCAGGTTTCAATTGAAAAGAAACCTTTGGTTACGCCAACATTAACTGAAGTGGTCAAAGGTTAACAAATTTTAAAGAATATTAATCAGTAGATATTTAAAATGCATAAATTTCAGTATTGAATGATGGCTTAAAGAGTCATTTTGGTCACGTGCAAGTAGAAATTGTTGACTGTCCAGATTTAAAAAAAGAGCCATTCACATTAGCAAGTGCTGGTTTATCTGGAAATCCAAAGCTTGTGGAAGTAGGCGGACCAAGTTTCTTACTTCCAACAGTAAATCAGTCAAAACTTTATGACATAACCGATATTGCTAAAGAAACAAATGTTAATCCAACATTTATTATTGGTGCCGGAGCTGGTCCATTTGACTATGAAAAGACTAATTGCGAAGTATAAGTTAATCTCATATTATGTACTTAATTCTATATTATGCATTAATTTTAGGGAATATATAACTTAAAATTGAACGATGGAAACATAATCAATCAGGATTCTAAAATCTCTAAAATAAATCTCAATGATGCAGAAAACCCTATTCAGGAAACTTTACCGCCAGACGTAAAGACGTTCGGTTTATTGGCAAATCTTTTTGTTTCTCAAGGGCTTCCGGGACAAGTGTTAAAGGTTCATGTGAAACAGCGCACCGGAAATCTTGACTTTATCGCAAGCATTAGAACAGTATTGGCAGATTACTACGGTCCAAATACTCCTGTCGGTTTAGGTGGTACTTTTCTTCTGAAGGAAGGAAAAGCTAAGACGCACGTTATGCCTGATTTTTCAAAAACCCCTTTAAAGACTGATAAGGAATTAAATGAATGGTTGCACTTTTTCAATATGTCCGCACCTTTAATATCAGTTGGCACTCTGGCAACTGTTGAATTTGTAAGAATAGTTTTATTGAATTTTAATGGCGTAGTTTTAATGATTTTGTGGCATTTATAGGATAATTTGGATTTGAGACTTCAACATTTTCATTTATTTAGTCACCATGGACAAGCGGGTCATTATCATATAGATACAACCCCTAATGAAGTCGAATACTTGGGATACTTTAATATAGCGAATGAAATAATACGTATTGATAAACCAGCAACATTCATGGGATTCGGCAAAGATTAAAAACATTTCTCAATAAGTACATTGTAAGTTTATTCATCATGCTCTTACTTCACTATCAACAATGTTTGGATCACTTGCAATATAATCCGTAATAGCTAATGATTTGTTCTTTGACTTATATACTTTTTTCCTGTGATCAGGAAGAACTAATTTCAAATAGCTATTGTTGCGATACCATGCTTGCCAAGCAATTGCATGTCGTTGGAATGTAAGAATCAACCACGAAGAATAAGTAAAGTCGATAGCAGCCATTCCAAAAATAGCAGCGAAGGCGACCAAGTGTGCTGAGAATCCGCGCGCCACACTCGCGTGCGCTTTGGCCATATTCTCGCATATTACCATCATCATATATGTGGTTGCAATTGCAGAAGGCGTATAGAAAATAAATGCTATCAAATCCATTATGACTTCTTGAAAGTTATCTCCAGGGTGCAGTAAATATACAAAAATGGAAGTTAATACTCCATACCTAAAATAATAGTCTAATGAGAAATGGATGCTACGCGGCAGAAGTTTTAAAACTATACTTTGGTTGCCTAACAATTTTAAAATGATGTTTGCACAACTCGCAATAACTATTGGCGGATTCTTTTAACCAATGTTCAAGACATTCAACATGTGCCAAAGCAATTGTACCCCGACATCGACATGGTTTTAATAAATCTCCGACGCTTTCGCCGCCATGACATATACGGCACATTAATTCTGAACATATTGAAGCATCATCTTGATCAATTAGATTAATGAAGATTTCGTTATCTTCAATTGCAATATTATCCTCGTGTGCGACAGTCTTTGCATTGAGTATTGGCTTCATATATACAGATCTTGGTTGCAAGTTTAATTGCATAGGTGTGTAACTTCCTTCGGAATCTTCAAAATTCTCAATGAATTGAGTTTCCTCATCTTCTAGCCAATCTGTAATAACAAAATGATGTTTCTAAGGTGGGTGTAGGTATTTTATATTACCGGTAAGATTTAAGGTGCTGTTGCTCTCTACGGCGAAATGATCTGAGAAATAAGCTATTTCCGTAGAAATATCAATGGTTTCCACATTCTGGGTACTATTTACTTTAAACAAGTATGATATAAACGACGGTCGTCGGCGGCGAATTTCAAAGTTATCCAACGGACGAATAATGCAAGTAGATTGTTGGACGTACGAATGTTCCTCAATGTTGGGAACATCCAAACTTAACAAACTGGTCGTCGACTCACTTAAAACAATCGAGACAAGAATGTCAGGTCGCGGTGTCGATCTTATTGCCTTCTTATCCTTCCTCTTGCCCCTTGGCATATTTCCCGTCTTGTGCGTTATGATATTATGCCCAGAAGCAATTCTTAGCAGGAATACTTCTCAGGTCATTGCAATACAAACCGTTATGTTGACATTTAAGTAATGCACGTGATTTTTGATGGTAAGAGCATCGAAAAAGGTTTATCTAAAAGTAATCATCTTCTGTCAGTGTCAATATGTAACGTCATTTATGTATGGTAGATATTAATTCATTTGATCATAAAATATTACATAAAATTAAAACAATCTAATATTTCAACGTATATCACAAGTTTCACATTTTGATTACAGTTTAAACAAGATTTTAAATTAAACTTAAACTTATCAATTATATTGTATCCTCTTAACGCATTATTTATCAAATAATTAAATGCATTAATATTCATCAATTAATAATCACCATTGCTGCAAGTATATAGGACTAATCAAAGTTTTCATTATACTAGATAACTCTTTTCAAGTTTAACTTGAAACGATAATGTATGTGAACTGGATTGCAATAGTCATGGTCTGTGAATCACGTAAACATATACTTCCTGCATATCAAGCCTTCGATGCCATCCTTTCACCTTCACTAAATTATCAAAATACCGATTTGAATCCGATAGCTGAAATTTCTGTCATTTTATAAGCAACGCCTTTAAATGAGTTCAGGCTTTATTACAAGACAATTTAGCGACTATGCTTTAAACGTTCGAACAACTCGTATAACATATTGTCGACAAATGGGACATTCTGATAAACGTTTTCCGCACTCAATGCACGTCGCCATGTGCCCGCATTCTAACAATACGCAATCCAGGGGAGCGTCCATACAGATTTTACAAAATTCCTCTCCGTTACCCACTGTTTCTCCTAAAGAAGACAGAGATTAGATTTTTAAAATTATTTCTAACAATAATTTAGTTTCAAACCTTCTTCTTTTCTTAAATTCGCATCAGTCCATAATCGATTCGCACGTTCGAGAAGCTCGCCCTTTTCTACGCATCCCTTATAATTCACTCTGTTCAGACTCAAAAGTTCCTTTAACTGTTTCACAGAAAGGTCATTCATCTCAGATGGTTCTTTGAAGTCTGAGACACGTGGATACTTCCTAGGAACTTGTGGGCTTGTGTCTGTCTATAAATTAATACCAAGTTCAGAAATAAACATTCGATATGCGCTTAAAAAGTAGTTACATTGGGCTCTGGCACCCTAGCAGAAGGTGGTTCCGCAGGTGGCACTCGCTCGGGCTCATTAGTAAATTGAAAACTGGTATTTGAAGTAGTTGGCTGGTTGTGGCTATCCCTGCGTTGGTGTGTATTGTTTGAATCATTACTTGGCGGTGACGTAAAATTTCCTTGAAATTGCCCTTCAGGAGAACCAGTCGGCGTTCGAACGGGTGTCGTTTGCGCCGAATGCCCTTGCATACGTTGTTGGAACGCGGCCTGTGCATTTGTTCGCAAGTTATTGATGTAAGTTTGGGATTTCTGCGCAAGGTTTGGCACTGACCCAGACAGGTTGCAATTGAAGCGTCTGTGTTTCCTATCTTTCAATGGAATAGTACTTCTACAAAGCAAATCGACTAATTCTTGCTTTTCTAAAATAAATAAATTAATTTGAAAAAACAAAGTACTTATAAATATTTATAATGATAAATTACCAACTACTCCTCTTGTTGATATGTCATGTTTATTCAAATATTGCTGTAAGTCTTTTGACTTCAACTCCATTAATTTTGTCTTTATTGGGGGACGTTTGTTTAGAACTTCGCATATTTCACAAAACATTCCGCTGAAAATATATGAATATTAGTATGATTTGCAAGCAATAGTATGATTCATTTTTTACCCATCAACTTTTTTCAAGCATTTTGAACAGTAGTTGTCTTCACATTCAAAGCACTTAAGTTTCCAAGTTAATATGTTGAAATCAGCATTGCACTTGCTGCACGGCATCTTAAGTAGGGTTTTCGCACAATAATTTGGTTGTAAATAACCAGAAAAACATCAAATTTCTATAATATATTTCATGAATATTAACTACATACACAGCTGTTGTCTTATCACATCAAATGACTATCAGTACTTACCTGTATAGATTATTCATTCACTCATAGTGTTGTAGTATAGTATATTGAACCTTTTCATTGTCAGTAATATCACAAACAATTAAAATTTCAAGGTATTCACACAAGTATGGTTATCTACTGGTACACAGTACAAATTATTACTGATGTGCAATGCTGGTGGATGTACTTCATGAGTCATATTTACAATGACCCTTTCATTGCCCAGACGAATTAATTATAAACAAATAACAAAACTATAAAATGAATAAACACGACTATATCATTACAATAATATTTGTATTGGAATCTCATCAGTGACTGCAATGGTGTTCTACGAAGAAGTATTGAATCAACCAAACTAACATAAGTCAATGAGGGCGCTGACAATCAAGTAAAGCTTTACTGATAAAACACGTTGTAAAAGTATTAGAGCGTTCAATAAATATTTAATAGTTTTTACGCGTAATTAATTAAATAATAAATAGTCACAATGGTGAAACTAACAGCAGAAATTATTCAGAATTCAATGCAGTATATAAATCCGGTAATGGACCGAGAACTGGATCTTAGAGGTGCGTTTTTCTTTTGGAAAGTTGTTTGAGGTTAGCGTGGTAAAATTCAGGAATAAACTAAAGTTTGTTAAACTTTCGCAGGATATAAAATACCAGAGATAGAAAATTTGGGTGCTACTGGTGATCAGTTTGATGTCATTGATTTTTCTGATAATGATATACGCAAATTAGACGGTTTTCCATATTTAAAACGTCTCAAGGGGTTATTGATGAATAATAATCGAATTGTGTAAGCATGTTTATTCTAGATGTATAAGAAATTAGCATAAAATCTTGTCGTTTATTCCAGGAGAATCAGCCAACATCTAGAGGAGTATATACCAAACTTAGAGTCTCTGATTCTAACCGGAAACCAAATTGAAGAACTTGGTGATATCGATCCGTTATCCACTTTAGAAAATCTTACCACTTTAAGTTTGTTGCACAATCCAATTACAGCAAAAGCTCACTATCGTCTATATGTAATTCATAAATTGCCCCAGCTAAAACTTTTGGATTTCTGCAAAGTAAAGATGAAGGAGCGAGATGAGGCAAAACACTTGTTTAAAAGCAAGAAAGGCAAAGAATTGCAGCGCGAAATTCGTGAACGGGCTAGTACATTTGTTCCAGGTGGTGATATGCCAAATATTGCTAAGAGTAAAGGTAAATGAAAACATTTGCATTTGAAGATTAGACAATAGTGGATATTATTGTAGGATTAACGGATGTAGAAATAGAAAAGATTCGCATTGCCATATCGAAAGCAGCATCATTGGATGAAGTAGAAAGACTGCAACAACTACTACAAGCTGGTCAAATTCCTGAACATGAAACAAATGGCGACACAAATGGAACAAATGGTAAATACATTAAAACAATATGCATACATTTCTTAATTGGTTAATTTTGATGTAGGATCTTCTGAAGCTATGGAGCAAGATCAAGAGTGAATAAGGAATGGACAAGAGTAAGTATTGAGAAGAATATTTAATTTATAATCAATTGCATTCAATTTTTCGGTTTACTGTGTATTATTGAAGATCAGATATAAGGTTGATAAGAAAAGATACATACTACTGATACTACACTAAAATCTTGAAGCGAACTTAGTTTTTTTTTAATTTTTTTTTAAAATTTATCATAATAAAACAACTGAATCTGAATGAAACGAAAAAATTGATCAAGATTCCCTTGAAATATACATAACAATTGTTTAACGAAAGTGTAAACATCGTAGAAAATTTTCGAAAGCTCATTCTGTCGTAGTGAGACCAAATTCGTCGTCGCGTGTTCTGGCCAAACCAAATCACCTACAAAATTAACTGCATAGACTCGATTGCGAGCTTTGAATATTTGATTAGATCAGATATTTATTTCGATTGCCTCAAATATTTGCTAATTTATCGAATCTTACCTGAGTCCATCTTATCTATTCAAAAATGGGTGATTGCTGCTGTCCTCCTACTTGTTTCAAGTATTGCTACTACACTCCATCGCAATGCTACGTGCCTGTGGAATATTACGTCCCCATGAACTGCTCCGTACCCGTCCAATGCAGCCTGAACTATGGATGTCCCACCATACCCGGATGTCCTTGTCCTTGTAGCTGCAATCCATGCTGTGGTCCCTGTGGTAGATGCTAGTGATTTTATATTGTATCACTATTAACAATGTGGCGTCGAGTTTATGTTTTCTATTTGGTAATCGGCTTTACCCCTTTTGGATTATATAATACTGCGAAAGAAACGCATAACCTTGATAGAAGAAAAAATGGTACCGCAGTATTAATTTGGACGATATCACATTAATCTACTTTTTTCTGTGCGTGTCAATAAATTGTATTAATGTCTTAATATAATAAATATCTTTGAAATATATTTGAAATGCTTTATTTATGAAGAAACATTTGTCCGTGAAAATACTTGTATAACATGTACTGCAATTTACCTATTTAATGGATTAGTTTATCAATTATTAGAAATAATAAGAAAATGAATTGCATCATACAAGATCCCATTTTTATTCAAACTGAACATTAACATTTACAAAATGAACATTCTTGTTATTACATTATACAACCAGTTGGGATACATTTTGTTGAAAGGACAAGGAACTATTACAAATTTAGACTTGATAAAAACCATCCAAATGTCGAATTTTCAGGGTCTTCATAGAATTGTGTCTTAGTATCTGATCTCCGACGTGTATCGCCAGAATCACTGCTAACATCTAGGACCGCACGGACCACAACATGGATTGCCGCTGCAAGGACAGGGACATCCGGGGATAATGGGACAACCGTAGCTAATGGTACATTCCACGGGAACACTGCAGTTCATGGGAACGTAATACTCCACAGGCACATAGCATTGGGACGGGGTGTAGTAACAGTAGTTGAAGCACGGAGAAGGACAACAGCAGTCACCCATTTTGAATTAATCGCAAAATTAAAATAATTGATTCGCCAAAATACGAAATTGAATCAAAATATTCAATTTGTTCCGTACAACGGTACTTTAAGAATTTATTTCAATAGGCAATTTTAGGGATTTTCACCCACCGAGTTAGGCGCTTATAATTTTCGTGTGCTCGACACAAACTCTAAAATTCAACTGATTTTGTCTACCGATAGACGTACAATCAACAAATATATTGTTTTTCAACGCTTTCTTGATTTCACAAAAACATTGTTACTAGATTATGAAACTTGTTAAAAACTTTGGTAAATTATAACTTATTTTATTCTGAAGTTACACGTAATTGTTTTGCCAGATATATTACACTAATTAATTCGTCCTAATTCCTACTATTATGAGTAAATACTTTTATTCACATATAATTCAACAAAATATGTTTACCACGTAATGATATTTGTAAAATCAAATGATGGAAGTTCAGAGAATAACAACAAATCTACTTAACTATTATACTAAAGACTGTACATGAATTAGTTGTTGAAATATAGCGTTACGGTTGAACAACAGTGCTTTTAGATGTAGGAATGCATGCCAAGCAAACAACTTGCATTTAGTGACTTTTGTCTCCCATCGATACTTTGGATACCATATAGATGCCCACAATCAATCCAAAAAGACCGATAGCGCTGCCAAAGATTTCTACAATAAGAATCTTAACAAACAACGCGGAGTTTGCAGCGTCAGCGAGAGCAGCTCCAGAGCCTACAATGCCCACAGCAATGCCACAGAAGAGATTGACCAAACCAACAGCAACTCCGGCTCCAAACATTAAGTACCCAGCTGACCAATTCTTTCCTCTTAACGATTCATCAGCGATTACCTTATCCCAGGTAAAGTTTTCAAAGTACCCAGAAAGTACAATTGCTGTGATCAAACCATAGATAGCCACAGCTTCACAGAAGATGACTGAGATCAAGTTCTTGGTTTTGATTCGTGGTGCTTTCACGCCCCCACCAATTATGCTCACACCGGTTGTATGAATGCCCACAGCTGCTCCTACGACTGATAAGGATACGGCTAATCCAATTCCAATAACTGCCCACATATGCGGGGAAGTTTCCTCCAAGAACCATCCAAAGCTCACACGTTCACCCTTGCCAGTGAAGACATGATAGAGTGTGAGAATCGTAATTGTTGCAGTTGCAGTGCCCGCAAACGTGTAGCCCAGGACGTATCTCATGTTGATAGATTACTTAAAACCCTATTTTCACTGAAACTCGAGGAACTTTAACTACAACAATCAATCGGGGCGATGTTCTACGATCACACGGGTTTTCGTGTTGATCATATGATTATTGAATTCTCGCCGCGCACAGCGCCATCTGCGTAAGCCTGTCTTTTGGTTGCCTACTTTCTTAACCAAGTTTCAGTTAAAAAAAGTGAAGTTTAAGAAGAGTGGTTATTTGTATATATTTTTCCAACAAACATAATGTTTTAAAGTTATTTTAAAAATAACAATGCTACAATTAAACAAAGTAAATGAAAGATAATTGACGGTTCAATATTGACTCCGTTGTCTTTGTTGCATCCACTTTCGTTGCAACATAAGATGCAGAAGTATTCGTCACGACTTCTGTCACAGTTATCTAGTCCCAATCCTTTGGCTGCCATCAAATCACGAAAGGTACAAGGTCCCAGGCCGCATTCTCGACTTATTTTGAAGCCCTCATATTCTACAAGTAAGTTTATTTATTTATTGATTCTTTGAACGTGGCTTAAGTCATACTGTCTTTCATGATGTGTGTTACACATCGATCTGAGGTCGCAGGACATGGTTTTAGTTCGTGGGGCTCGCATTCGATATTTGCTTGTCGAGTACATTGATAACAAGATATATTATGCGAAAGTGCGGATGAAGCAGAATCTGAAATACAAAGATGACTGCAATTAGGGTAGATACAAAAGATTGGAGGATTGATCGGAATTTCCTTATACTTTTCCCTTCAGTTATTTCGTATTTCATTCATTTCCGGTAAGAATCTTCTCTGAGACAGCTTATTATATTATAAAAAGTTTGCATTCGCACTGGGAATATCACATTTCCTCGCGTAATAAATAGGAGAGCGGATACGATAATGTTCCCTCGGCAGTATTCCCAACTCGCTTGAATTTCCGGAAAATATCGATCGACTCTTTCAGTCCAGTGACTCTATCACGCTACCTTTCCCTATCCTCTATTCCTATCCCGTTCCTGGATTGCTCGTAGCGCACTCGACTTGGAGTCCTGTATACTTTTATCGTCGTACTGACGCTGGAAAATACTGCGTAGCTGGGAAAAGGTTACTGGTTTGGGCATAATGAAATTGCGCTCGAGATCGGAAGCAGTCACATCTTTATCGTTTAGGAAATATACCGTTTGCATTATTGATGTACACGCGCTATTCTTATTCTATTCTTATATGGAAAAGGTTGTTGTCACTTATTTCAGTATTGTTGCTATTTTCTTTACTTCGATTGCTTATTCCGGAAATCTGTTTGTCCAGGTAAAATGTTCAAACAAAGAAAGAAATAATTCACAATAATTGTCATGCAAACATTGATAAGCAGTTAAATTCTCAGTTAAATTTGCTTTCTTTTTAAATAAAACAAAAAATAAATAAATCATAATGAAATTGTAAAAAAAGTTTAAATGTTTATTTTTTTACATGCATAAATGAAATACACCCACAAAAATATAATTTCTCATACACACAACTAACAGATTTCTTACCATGAATGTTTAACAACATAAGATTTGCAATAAGCAACAGTTTCGATGTTCCAAAAAACTTCAACATTTCTACAATATTTTAAAACTGTGTAAAAACTGTATTTGATAATCAATTGATCAAGTGAATCACTATTATTGGGCGTTAGTAAACTCGTCTACCAAGTGGAAAGATCACATCAATGAGAACGCTCTAGCTTGCGGCCAAAGTTATATTACACATGTGCCAATGTTTTGAGCTCGCAGCTCTCAAGCTGCCCCCATAATGTGCGGAGGCTGGGGGCAGCTACGAGTTGGCGCAGTAGTTTGCAGACTTCCTATACGTTTCGTGCCGAACGTAATTTAATAAATCCCGCTTAAATATAGCTATCACATTACCGAAATAGCTTGGGACTTTTTTCATTGTTGCTTGTAATCCTACCCTGCAACATATGTGCAATCAATATGATAATTAGCGACATATTAAATACTTTCATTCAGTTTATTAATTTAAGGATTGACTCTTAAATATTATACATGGTTGCAATGTATGTACACAAGTGTAATTAAAAAATAGCAAGGAATTAATCAACGGCACGCCGTACATCGCATATCAGCTCTTTGTTTTTCTGATTCGCTTCGGCACGTACAGGTTTGTGTAAACAATTGTTGGGCTAATGGAGAATATAAACACTTTTTACAGTAACATAAATAAATCAGGACATTTTTCCTGACGTGCTTGCAAAATCTGTGTGCTAAAAACAAAATTCCTTGTACGTATTGCTGAAAAAAACCATAAAGCGGTTTATTGTTTGTTTACATATACTCCCCCACGATTATATTTAAATTTATTATAAGACGTTATACTATGCACTCGAAATTGACTTTCCAAATTATTCATCATCAAGTTAAATACTATTTGTAAGAATTCAGCTACCATTTGGCTTGTTCTTCTGTTTTCTAAAAAAAACAATTATTTATGCATCGAATAACACAAGTATGTACTATACATCAAGCCGAATTGTTTTATACATTTTTCAATTGAAATTTATTTATACTGTGTATGTTTGCGATCTACACTGAAAGTGTTGCTGAATGAAAACGGAACTGTCACAGTAAACCAATTCATTTTGTGTTAACTTTTTCTGTTTCTGTGCGGTATTTACAACTCATCACGGTCCAGTAACGTGTAACGGTTCTTTGAAGGCGCTAGCTTTTTGAACGTACTATCAGGCGGGTTAGTCGGATTCTCGGTATCACTCTTATCCGAATCGGGACCATAGTGGAACTCTCTATGCAACTTTCCGGAGTATAAATCTTGGATGAATTCTTTAAGTCGTCCAGGGATATCAATATCCTTGAAGCTTGGAAAGTGATACATGTGTCGGAAACTATCAATAGCAATAAGGGGTAAATCCGTTTCACTCTTGCCTAAATGATGCAGAGGATGCGCAAACTTCTTCCCATCTGCGGTTAAGAAATTTATATTTTCTGAAAAGAGTAAGCATTGATTTAGTTTCATCGAATTCAAACGGGGATTTGAAATAATTACGTTGTTCGTTTATCAACTCATTCTGCACAATGTCATTGTACTTCCTGATACTCTCTTTATCATCCGGGTGGTGGAACAAGATTAGGAAGGGCAGCCCTTCCTCGGTTAACTCCTCGGCATTCTCGAATGTGATTTCCCTGACCAAAGGCACGCACTTATCCGCGATCCAAACGTGCATTTCATCGAAATTGTTCATCTTGCCCATGTAAGTCTCATCGTTCTCATTTGATCGTTCTTTGTCGGGCCGGAACACAATTATCGGTTGACCAGGCGGATGCATCGATTGCGACGCTTCACCGAAACCAGCATGGAATTGGCAGTCATCTTTTAAGTTGGTTGCCACGCGTCGGAACATGTTATATTCCGGTTGATCGCGTCTATCAAAATAGCCTACAAGTACATACATATTTACTTAATAACTCCTTAAGTATTACAAAACTAAGACTTACCTATAATAATACGCTTGTTAGACTCCAATTGCGTGAGGTCTTTAAGGCTATGAAATTCTTTAATGGGATCTTCTAATTGTTGTTTGATGAACGTGGAAAACGCCTCGGCAGAGCGCTGTCCGCGATACTCTCGCTTCGCCGGTTGACCATTTCTGATCACTTTCAATGTGGGATACTTTGTTATATGAAATCTTGTTGCAATTGAAGTTTCTTTATCACAATCCACCTTCCCCATCACCACTTTACCAGCTTCTGGAAACTCTTTGGCTATGTTATCCGCAGCTTCATCAAAGATTGGCATCAATAAATTACTAAACCTACACCAATCGGCGTAAAAATTAATGAAAACTAATTCATTTGATGCTAGAGTCATATCAATCGTTTGCTGCGTTAATGAAACTGCACCGCTATTTGTGGGATTATATAAAATATGCGCTACCTGCAAGTTAATAATTCTCATTAGTTAGCAACAATAGATACTAAGGCATTAGCTCTACTTACTAAAAATACACTTAAAAACGTGAATTTCACGTTGAAGATCTCCCGACAACGTTCCATTCTGCAGGAAATTGTGTGGTTGTGTGGCACTTTAGTCTGTAGCAAATAATGATGGAATTGAAGGCCGACGAGCTTAACTGGCAAAAGCCGAAAGCGTATTTTTCTATTAAAATTATTCCACCGGCTTTGTTGATCACGTTAATTACTTTATTCGTGCACTATCCACATGCAAACTTAAGCCCGAATAACGACTGCTACTGAATGCGGCTGATACACAACAGAATTCAATTTGCGATAAGCTTATACGGACTGCCTTTTCTATGCATGTTAATACGTGACATGGACTCATCGTCATGCAATGTCAACCCACTAAACTCCAACTTAAGTACTTCTCTATCAGCTTCTAGAGGTCGCCACTACGTTTGATTTTTAACTTTATTTGACAATAAATTATTAATTAACAAATTACTAAATGGATTAGCAAATTATTAGTGAAATAGCTTAATCAAAGACATATTTTTTATTACACAGTGCTCTAAGTTCTCGTTGACGGTATTTCTTATCT
>NBZA01000392.1:11816-38703 GCA_003054995.1 Aleochara bilineata
AATTAAAAGTTCCGACACTGGGATTCGAACCCAGGCCTCTGCGGTGTTAACCAATGACTTTACCGATGAGCCACTATGCTGTTGTATCTGTTAAGTGATATTCAGACACATTACCCGACAATAACTTGTAACAAAACTAACGCCAACACAGTACCTTACATTACAGGAGCGCTATGACCATCTGTACACTGCTGAAGAGCAAATTATGCTGGTAACAAGAGTTACTAATTTTTGTTTTCTTACACAGAAGAAAAATATTATAAAGACAAATAACCCTTTGTTTCACACTTTATTTAGTGTTGAAAAAAGCTACTTAGTTGCAATTACAACTGCAACAGCATAAATACGAATATATGAATAAGCATAAGTGTCGATTTGATAAAATAAACTTTCATGCAGTGCGTAAAACATCGATAAAATTTCTTGAAGCCCGAAAACCATGTAGATAGATAAATAATCTCTTTAAATTATTAGGTTCGCCATATTAGATAGACAGAATTTTACTCCACAAGGGTTAGTTGGATCCTACCTTAACTAAACTCTCTATTAATTAATTTTGGAAAAGAGTTCTTGTAAAGTCCAAGTAATCCAAGGCCCCAGCGATGGGCCTTTCGGTTTTCGGTTCGATATACGACTTCATCCTGGCTACGCAATAATCTGCCATGTCCTTATTAAGATTCTAAAAGACAAAAACAAACAATGCAATTATTAATTCACAGCAAACAAGAAAAAAAACATACAGCGTAGAGTTCTTCCTTGGTGACATAAGGACGATCCCCAGCAGTGATTGCCCTAAAGGCCTTCTCAATTTCTTCGGAACTTTGGACGTTCTCAGTCTCCTTGCTGATCATAAACGCCATGTACTCCTGCAGGGAGACATAACCATCCCGATTGGGATCGACTACATCTAATATTGCATCAAACTCCGGGTCAGGTTGTCCTTCTTCGACCATTGGCAAGTCGTATCCCAAGGCACGCAGGCAGGACTTAAACTCATTGTGGTTCAACTTGCCAGACTTCTCCTTGTCAAAGTGCTTGAACATCATGGAGAACTCTTTAAGCGCGTCCTCGGATACACCAGACTGATTACGCGCTTGGATTTGTTGTTCCAGATTGTGCTGCATGCGCATTCCAAGTTGATCCAGTTGATCCCACTGCTGGGCTAACCCTACAGTAGAATGCTCAGTGTAACGATTATCCAAGATCAAATGTTCTTCTAAGATTGCTCCTAGATCTTCAATCTTTTTCAAGTCGGATCGACGTGCGCGGACTTCTGCAGCCTTGCGTTTGGTGGCTTCAAGCTGTTGCTCCAACGATCCAGAACCTTCCATCATGGATGTACTGTAATATTAAATATACATTTAGAATACAAAACAATAGTCTTCAAAGTTATTTCACGTTAATCAACACACAAAATACCAAAAGAAAACAAGTTATCTTTAAAACAATATAAAGCGCATGATTAGTTATTAATAAAGAGTGAAAAACACGAAATTATTTCGGTTAATTTTCTTAAAATTGGGTATTTACCCATCCCAGCCTAGAATACGATAACTGAAAGTATTTAAAACGATAAATAATTATATTCATCGTACAACAATAGTGAAATATGTAGTGACTTGAACAAATTTTCATGTACATACCGAGTTTCAGTGAGCCACTGGTGGAAATCATTCGCGTACTTGGCAAATTCTTTGCGCAACTTATCATTCTCCTCTTGGCGCTGAGCCTCTTTGCTCAACTCCACATCGCGTTCGGCGATAATCTTCTGCAGATTACGCCATGTCTCCTCTAGCGCTTCCATATTGAACCAAGTATAAGGATTCGGGCCAACGTTGAAGCTCTTGATCTTCTGATCTAAGGCAGCAAGTGCTTGGAAATCGGCTTCAGCACTAGACAAAGAAGCCTGGAACTGAGCGTGAGCCTCACGCAAAGCTCTTATCTCTTCAATGGAATTGCAGCGCACGGGATCAGTGAGGTCTTCCTCGGCGTTTTCGAACCACGAGTTGAAGGCCGAAGCCCTCTTGGCGAATGTTAGGAAGAGATCTTCTATCTGCCTGAACTGATCCTGCATATGCAGCAAACGCTGCTTACGTGCATCGGAATCAGCCAGGAGCTTCTGCCAGCGCTTGATTACATCTGAATGACGTTCATTAATATTCGCGCTTTGATCGTGATTCGCGGCGATTAATTGGTCGCGAAGGGTTGTGATGTTTTGAATGCCTTCATGTTCAAAGGCAGAGAGACCTAAGCGCAAAAATTCACAATCTTAACTAAGGAAGAAAAACTTTGAAACAATTCACTTACCTGCATCGAATGTCTCTTGTTTGGTTAACAAAGTCTGCACGGATGACAAATCGCGACCGAAATCTTCACTCTTAATATGAGTCTCTTTATCCGCAATCCACGATTCCACAACGTCCGCTTTCCACATAAACTGCAAATAAGCAGAGTTGTCCACCAACTTAGCCTTGCGCTTAGCTGCCAAAGAGGCTAAATTGTCCAGTTTATTTTGTAATTGTTGACAACGCTGTTTGATGCTATCAGCGTGATGATTGCCATCAGCCACGAGCTTAGCACCCTCTTCGCCAATGTCATTACAGCGATCCCTATGTGCCTGGAAGTCAGTCTCGAATGCATCGTGCTTCTTCAACAAGCCCTGAACAGCTGCCATTGTGTCACCGTAATCTTCAACCGACAGTAATTGCTGTTTCTCGCTAATCCACGCCTCCTCCTCTTCGACTGTAGCCAAGAACTGTTGATAAGTCAAAGACTCATCCAACTTTTGTCCTCTCGTAGCGGCCAATTGTTTCAACTCAGCCCAGGCTTGGTTCAAAGCCTTCAGGCGCTGTTCAATCTCAGGCACTCCAAGATTAGAAACATCCATCAACTTCTCACCGGCTTCTTGCACCGCTTGGATGGCAGGCTCATGCGACCCCAACTCCGCTTCAAACCGTTTGTGCTTCTTTTTCAGGTTTTGCACTCCGGTCAAGTCGCGTCCATAATCATCAGAGCCAACAAGCAACTTCTTCTCTTTGATCCATGACTCTTCATCCGCAATATCCCTGAAGAACTGATGCAGGGTATTGGCCTCATTCAACCTGGCCTGTCGATGTGCTGCCAGGTTCTTGATACGCTCATAACGCTCGTTGATACTTTGGCGCTTTTCCTGGATGTTTGCGGTGTCAAATTGTCCGCTGTCGATTAAAGAATCGGCTTGATCATTCATATCCTTGATGCGATCCTCATGCGCTTGAATGTCAGCCTCTACGAGTTGATGTTTCTTGATCAAGTTCTGCACTGAAGTCAAATCCTTGCCGGAATCTTCGCTCGTCAACAGACTTTCCACTTCTCCCAGCCAGAAATCCAAATCTTTAACGGCTGCAATGTAAGTTCTTTGCTTATTAGCCTCCTTGAGTTTCAACGACTTCTCCTGGCTCTTTTGGGTTAGGAATTCCCATTGCTCTGTGATGGATTTAATTCGCCGCTCGACAGCATCCTCGGAGCCTGCACACTGACGCTTTTTAATCAAAGTATCGCCATTTGACAATACCGATTGCACACGGTCAGCATTAGCTGCAATTTCAGCCTCGAATGCTTGATGTTTCTGATGCTTAGACTGAATATTCGCCGGGTCTTTATAAGACTCTTCAGTAGCCAGCTGGAGCTTTTCAGCAATCCAATTCTCAATTTCATCAGCGTCGCGGGAGAATTGCTGTAGGGTTTGACTCTCCCCAAGGCGAGATCGCTTGTCAATGAGGGCATCCTTCAAGTGGCGCCAGCGATCAAGCACTTGGTTACGCTTATCGTCAATCTGCTGCGATGCGTAATGCTCGTTGGCGATCAATTGGTCGGCCAGCGTCTGCAAAGCGGCAATCTTTTCTTCGTGTGCATTGATTGCCTTGTCGAAGTCTTCGTGCTTCTTAATGAGCGCTTCCACATTGTCTCCTTTGGAGTCGACCTCCTCGGAAGCCAAGAAGGCTTCGCGATCGGACATCCAGTTTTCTGCTTGCTCGCAGTCGCGGTAATACAGGTTCAGATCGAGGTTCTGATCCAACTGAACGCGACGCTCCAGCCATGCACGCTCAAGTTCTTCGCGTGCAGTGTTGAGCTGCTCAAGTTTTTCCTGAATTTCAGGACTTGCATAATGATTGGAGTTCAGCAACTGTTGGCCGAACATTTCCAATGCTTGGAAAGTGCCCGCGCGCGCATCGATTTCGGTGCGATGTTCCTAGAAAAGAGAATACAGTGAATAAACGTACTTCGGACAGGATCTTGCCGGACTTGGATGACAAAAGCTAAAACGCAAAGAGAGAAATAAAGAGAAATCAATCAAGAAGATTAATTAAAGCAATAACCATCAGTAAGGTAAAAATTATCACATTGACTTGACTGAAACTTAACATAATTAATGCATAAATAAATAAATGTTTAAATAATCATATGGTTTGGCAAATGGTTTGATTATTATTACGGTGCCCAACATCCCCATCGTTCGGTGCAAGAATACTGATATTAGGAGGTACCACCAATGAGGGACACCGATGATGACTTGCCTTGACTCGATATTTAGTACTTTTAGTCATAAGCATTAACTAAATGCGCAAGACAATCTACAATATCAAACTTTACCGTACTTTTCACCCACACTCAAAATAAAAACCAATATCTATCTAAACGTGAAAAACTACTTGCGCATTTAGCTAATTGTTCTAGAATATATCAGAATGGTTTTTGGCTGGCATTGGATGAAAAATTACAAATTACGACACACAAACTACCTGCGGTACATTTCCGTAACGTGCATCAATTTCCGATCTGTAGCTCTAGAAAATTAATTGGAAAAAGAACAAATCATAAAAATTGTGTTTCTTTCTTTCCACATGAGTATCAATTATATCGACTTCAATTCAATTCAATTCAAATCAATTAAAACCAATAATTAATCAGTTAATAATGACGTTGAATTATCAAAAAACAAAAACTTGAAACTATTTACCTGGTGGCGTTCAATCAAAGCTTCGGCGCCAGTAACATCATTGGCCAACTCCTCCGAACTGACCAACCCCAACATGGAATTGATCCAGGCCAGTAAATCGCGATGATCATTCAGGAATCTCTGCAGATCGTACGAATCCAGAAGCTTCTCCTTGCGACTGGTTGCCTTGGCCGTAAGTTGCGTCCATTCTTCCTGGATTTCCCTCTGCTTGCTGAAGGTCATATCGGCCGACTCCGGATGCGTCTGTACTAAACGATTTGCCGTTTCGTCCAATTGCCTTATCTACACATGCAGATTTACAAAAGTTAATCACATTTCTTGTATTTTCTCTTCCAAACAAACCTTATCTCCAAGAGCAGCCAAATCTCGTTCCAACCCCTCGTGCTTGCGCTGTAACGCTTGCACGCTGCGCAAATCCTTACCCAAGTCGTCATTGTTCAACGCTTCGTCCTTCTCCTGAATCCAATCCTTGGTCTCGTCCACATCCCGATGGAACCGCTGAACTTCATGCGCGCTGCCAAGTTGCGTAGCGCGTTCGGCAGTGAGTTGCTGCAAAGAGTTCCACTTGGTGTTCAAGTCCTCCATTTGCGTCTGAATCTTAAGAGCAGCTTCAGTCTGGCCCAGAGTCACCAACTGCATGGCAATCTCGTTCATTTCAGCCAACCGCACTTCGTTCGCCTTCAAATCGGTCTGGAAGTCATCAAACTTCTTCTGCAAGACCTCCACCTGCTCCAAGTCCTCGCCGACATCTTGTATCTGCGCGTGCATCTCTTTATCCTTGATCCAGTTGGCGAGCTCAGCAGCTTCACGCACCAGGACGTATGCCTTCACCGTCTCGTTGAGTTTATTCTGCCTCTCGCGAGCGGAATTAATCAATCGCTCATATTGATTGTTAATTTGCGCTTGTCGCGCGCCAATGGAATTGTTATCAACCAGATTCTGCTGGGAAGCAGTCAATCCGGCCTCCATTTTCTTAACATAAGCAGCAGGGACGAACCCTTGCCGATCGTTTACCTCAACTTTCCACCAATCCTTGTTATTTGAATTCAAAAGTGTGAGCAAGTCACCTTTCTTCATGGAAACCTCCCGAGGAGACTTCTCCGCATAGTCATACAAAGCAATGACAGCTTCCTTACCTGTCACGTCGACGACTGGAGGCTCTTGTTGTCTGCAGCTAGCAGCCTGCTCTTTGAGAGCTTCAATCGTGTTCCCAAACGCCACCAAGTCACTCATAAGTGCTTCTTGTTTCTTAAGAAGTGCCTCTGAGGAGTCTTCATCCTTACCGTAATCCATGCTGTTTACAATCGGCTCTTTTTCCTTCATCCAGGACTCTGCCTCATTGGCATCTGCATAGTACTGATGCGCTTGCAGAGAATCCTCAAGATCCTGCTTGCGTTGATGCGCTTTGTCCTTCAAATGATTCCAATGATCGAACAGCGCATTGACACGATTTCTGATTTCGTCGCTGGCGAAATGCTCGTCTTCCATCATTTGCTTTCCCGCATCAATCACCGCCGATATCCTTCCGTCATGATTATGAATCTCGGCCAAGACAGCCTGATGTTTTTTGATCAAATTCTGAACGCCTATCAAGTCGCGACCGCGGTTTGTACTTGCAGCGATCGGCTCTTTCTCGCGAATCCACGCTTCTTCGTCCTCGATATCCCGGAAAAGTTGTTGAACCTGCAGGGAATCTAACAACCGCTGTTTGCGCACGGCCATTGGCGTTTGCAATGCGCGATAACGGTCATCTAAGTTCTTTTGTTTATGCGCGATATTGTCAGCGTCAAAGTGACCCCGTTCGACAAACTGGTTAGCCGCTGCTTTAATCAACTCGATGCGGTCTTGATGAGACCCAACATCTGCCTCCAACAAGGCGTGTTTCTTCTGCAAATTTTGCACAGAAGTCAAGTCCTTACCGTAATCTTCGGACATGAGTTGCCCTTCGATCTCCGAAAGCCACAACTCAATATCTTCGATGGTCCTGTTATACTGCTGCTGCTGACTGGCTTCTTGCAACTTCGACCCTTTCTTATCCGTGGCCTGGACGAGGTTTTCCCACAACTTGACAATCTCGTCCATGCGAGATTCAATCCTACTGGAGGCGTAATGCTTCACCTCTATTAACTTCTGTCCCGTGGATGTGATTTCCTCCATGCGAATCTTATTCGCATTGAGTTCCTGCTCAAAGTTCTGGTGTTTCTGCACTTTTCCACCTAAATTCGTGGGATCCAAGTAACTCTCGTCGGTGGCAAACTTCAACTTCTCATTGATCCATCCTTTGGTCTCATCGCAATCGCGTTCAAAGTGCTGCAACCTGGACGCGTCCTCTAGCAAAGCCTTTCGTTTGGCTGACTTCTCCTTAAGCTCCGAGCGACGTTCCAAGAGCATGGATCGCCTCTGCGCGATATCATCAGCAGCATAATGCTGGCCGTCTATCAACTTGGTCGCGAACTCGTCCAGGGCTTTAATCTTCTCCTCCTGGGCTGCGAGACTCTTTTCAAAGTCCTCGTGCTTCTTAATTAGGGCCTCGACAGAGTCCAAAGAGTCCCCGAGATCTTCATTTGCCAGGAAGGCCTCTTGCTTGGCCATCCAGGTATCTGCAAGCTCAGTATCCCTGTAGAAAAGCTGCAGGTCCATGCACTGCTCGTACAGGATACGCCGTTCCTCCCAGAGGGCAATCAACGAAGTCTTATCGGCCACTAACGCTGACAGTTTCTCCTTCACCTCGTCAGTTGCATAATGCCCTCGTTCTAAGAGCTGCTGCCCGGCGTCAATCGTCGATGAGAAACTATCCTCGCGAGCGTCAATCTCCCCCCTGTGCTCTTGATGCCGCTCTAGCAAAGCCTCAGCCCCAGAAACATCCTTCGCCAGTTCATCAGCAGAGATAACCGCCTTCATATCATTGATCCACGAGACCAAATCGCGAAAATCTGCCAAAAACCGATGCAGAAAGTACGACTCGTCAAGCTTTTCCCTGCGTTCTTTTGCCTTTGCAGTCAAGCTCTGCCAATACGCCTCAATCTCCGCGCGTTTGGCTTGAATCTGGTCGGCGTGTTCAGCGTGAATGCCCCGCAGGCGATCGGCTTCCTTACCCAAAGTGGAAACTTTGTCCTCTAACGCTGCCAAGTCGCGTTCAACACCTTCGTGTTTACGTTGAAGCGTCTGCACGCTTGCTAAATCCCTACCGTTGTCGTCCGACGACAGGACGACATCTTTTTCGGCGATCCAGGCCACAGTCTCGTCGGCGTCGCGGTTGAAGCGCTGGATTTCGTGCGCGCCGAAGAGCTTATCCTGGCGCATCAAAGCCATTTGCTTGAGCTTCTGCCAGGCTTCGTTCAGCTCGTCCTTGCGGCTGATGATTGTATCCCGGTCGGGATGCCCGTCGTGCACGAGTTTCTCTGCGAGCTCGTTGACTTCCGTCACGCGGTACTCCTGCGACTGCATGTCCTTCTGGAACTCGTCGAACTTACGCTGCAAGACTTCGACGTGTTCCAGATCGTCCCCGATCTCGTCGGTTTGGAGGAAGGAACACTTATCCTTGATCCAGAACATAACCTCGTCGCATTGACGAAGATACTGCACCAGGACCAGGGCCTGTTGCAATTTCATGCCTTTCTCGGCGAGTTTCGAGAGGAGAAGCTCCCAAAGACGGTGTAAATCTTCCAGGCGCTTGCGGATCATTTCAGATTCGAAGTGATTCTGGTTGATCATCTCGCGACCTGTGTTGTCCAAGACAACAATGGCATTGCTATGTGCGGATACTTCCGCTTCAAAAGCCTGATGTTTTTGAATCTTTGCCTAAGGAAATGAATAAAACTTGTAAAACTTGGAAGTTAAGTTGAGTAGGAGTACCTGGAGGTTGGTAGGGTCTTTGTAGCTTTCATCAGACGCTGCTTGGAGCTTCTCCATGATCCAAGACTCCAACTCGTCAGCATCACGCTTGAAGTATTGATAACGCCTGGCATCCTCGAGCTTCTCACGCTTGGCGCGAGCGTCCTGCTTGAAGTTGTCATATCGGGACAACACCTGCTGACGCCGCTCCTGAATATCCTCAGCTGTCTCGAGGATTTTCACCTCTTTCGGAGGTGGAATTTGATCCATCCTGACTGCTCTTCACTTCACACTAGGCATAATTGAGAATATTTATTGAAAACCCTTGATTTCTGAATCATTTTTAAGTGATTCCAATTGATACTAATTGAATGAAAGTGAAACACGACTCTAGGCGTATACAAATAGCGATGACATAATGTAAAACAAGGGCAATGATTCGATTCGATTCCACTCCGGCTCCAGCGTGTCGCAGTCCCTAGCGTAATAATTCCGCAGCGCTTGCTAGGTCACCGTTTGGCTAGCTAATCAATATTTGCACTGAATTCCGACTAGGTCAGTAACTGCGATATGTACGTGCATGCATATTCAGCAAGAATACTTAAGTCGGCGTAAGGCAATATCATAGAATCAACAAATCAGCCAACAAATTAGTCATAGAGCACTTGCACTTGAGGCAATCTCCATTGAAATACCGCTAGCACGCCTTGGGTGTGGCGAGACGATTTTTACAACTAATTGGACTATTACCTCGCGGAAAACTATTCCCAGCTTAAGATGAGATGTAAAAGTACTCACCCTCAGTATTATTTTGCTGTTTTATCCTCTTCTTAATCAAAAATTCACATATAAACTGGCACTGCACAAGAAAACTGAGATGGCCGACCGGTCTCGTCGCGATGCTCTCGTCGTCTGCTGTTCGTGAATGCCGATGTCACTCGTGTTCCACCGAAGCAAAAACCAGCGCAGGCGCAATTCAACTACAACCAATTCCAAAATAATAATGTTAACAAAACACCTAAAAGCGATGAGATCATCCAGCAAAGGTCAAGAAAAATGTTATAAATAACCAAAATAATATTGCGTAATTGAGGACTGATTGACCACAAAAACTATTCACCATTCAAATGCAACTACAATATTGCTTTAAAAGTTATCAAATACGCTCATAAACTAGGATGAAATCAATTAGCCTAAAACGAATTAGTTTTTAATACGATTAACTTTTAAAAACTGTTTAAAATCGTAGTAATTATTTGATAAGCACGGTAACGCCATCTCTATTTGAATGACATAAACTGATATACAGTGACATCACCGACTTTAACCTAAGTTTGCGTATTTATTAGCCTATTTAATCGGAAAATTCTCATTATCACTATGGCAGAGACTATTTTCTTTAAATCTGCCCTTGTATTCATCAATTCGTTATCATAAAGATGCCTTATTCACCAACATTCACTCTAATACCGTTGTTTTTTATCGCATTTTCCCGACCCAACCTCTCTTAACCTGTACTTACAACTGTTGTAAACCAAGTTTTGTAAACTAATACTATTTATAAATAATTATGAATTACTGCCATTTACTAATACTCTTTATCTGTTGTTGTTTTAACCATTGCGGAGCGGGCGTATTCGATGCAGTCTCGAAGACGGTGTGCTATTTCAGATCAGAGTGTTGCAATGATTATTATATACCCGGAGACTTGAAGAGTATGTATGTAATCTGACCGTTTTTTGTGCTAACTTGTTGTAAACTACAGAACTGCAGAGTGAATTAGATGCGAATGTGTTTGGACAGCATGTCGCCACCGAATTGGTCGTCCATGCAATCACCGGGCATTGGAACAGTCCTCATGCACGAAAACCACTGACGATGAGTTTTCACGGGATGACTGGCAGCGGGAAGAACTACATCAGCCAGATAATCGCCGAGAGCTTGTTCCTGAAGGGAACAGATAGCAAATACGTACACTTGTTCAACGCTGGTAACAATTTTCCCGAATTGTCGCAGGTTAACAAGTACAAAGCAAGTGCCCTTAACAAAATCGTAACTTTCTCACCTAACCGTTTAAGTTTTGCAGCAACAACTCTACAATATGGTGAAGGGCAACGTGTCCGAATGTCCACAGCAGCTGTTCATCTTCGACGACGTGCACAACATGCCACCGGGGGTCTTGGACGGCATCAAGTCCGTCATCGACTACCACAAGAACGTGGACGGCGTGGATTACCGAAGGAGCATCTTCATATTCCTATCGAACACGGGCGCGCAAGCCATCCAAAAGCAATTCATGAATCTGTGGCGCTCCGGGAAGGCGCGCCAGGACATTGTCCTCAATGACTTCGAGAAGATAATCTCGCAGGGCGCCTTCAACGAAGAAGGTATGACAATAAGCGAATTGCTTGCGAACGTACCCGTCGTGGGGGATCTGTGGCTGTTCTATAAGTCGACGCAATCGTTTTTAGGCGGCTTCTTTCGCTCCGAAACGATCAAGAACAATCTTATCGATCACTACGTGCCTTTTCTGCCCTTGGAGCGCCACCATGTTGAATTGTGCATCCGATTGGAGTTCAAAATACGTGGCATTCCCTATTTGAAGGATGAAACCATTGAGTAAGATGTCAAATAACCTAAAATCAAGCGAACTTGTTAATATTTCTTATGTTTAGGGAAGTGATTCAGTCTATCGAATGGGGACCATCACCTGAGAGCAAATTTGCCAAGACTGGATGCAAGCGTCTGAGTCAAAAGGTAGCCGCCATTGCGGCAAGATTAAACCGGGGGTCAGCTCTTGAAGAATTATAACAAAATATGTACTCATAAATGTTAGAATTAAATAAAAACAATTGAATAAGAAAATGGCTTTTGCATTGGTTTTGTGGGGCGCAGGTAGCGAAATTCCTTATGGCGAATTTCATATCAGGTGCCAGTCGGTGATTTAAATTCACCTTTCTTTGTGTGATTCCAACAAGAATGAAAAAGCCGGCGTCCTTTGGTCTCGACAGGTACATGCCTAGTAGGTTGTTTGATTGGCACACGTGTGCCCGCAAACGCGTGTGTAAGAGTGAGAAGCGCGACGAACGTGTTCTGGAATTCGAAATGGAATCTGAATCAGAAATTCTGTCGCCTTTACCTTTATAATCACCGCCGCAATTGATATGCGCCGCGATAATAAATGTTTTCCCATGCAGTGCATTAGATGCGCATTTGCATTCATTGCAAGATGGCTGCCTGCCGCCTCCGAATGTAAATGATACATACGTTCATGTTTACGATTTGATTTGATTTTAGGTTTACGTTACGTGCCTCTGCAAGAAGTGAAACGTGCCGAGGAGGCAAGCAAAAAAACAAGTGTACGTTTCGCTGGCGGACACAAAGCCAGCAAGCAAGGCACGCACAAAGTTTTCAAGTTCTCCATATATTCAGGCAGGCATTCATTGGCATTGCCATCTGTTTTGTTGAATGAAAAGCAAAGGGAGCGACGCTTTGTCTGGCCTCGCTGGCCTGGCGACAGCCTGTCTGGCGTGACCGAGCGCCATGTTGTCGCGCCACCGCATTCCATTCTCGAATATGTCTGATTACGCATCGTTATCGCGCTGAATATCAAACAAAGGCTTACCTTTCGGCTTCACAGCGAACTGGTGCATCCCGTAAGTGCAATTAGCACCCTGAAAGTGCAATTCAACATGGATTAATTCCGAATTTGAAGATCTCGCAACGCAGCATACAAACTTGTTTCATAAACGGATGTCGGCGCCTCCCAGATCAGTTGAGCGCTAGGCAGTACTACCTGCAGCAGACACAGTGCCGCCGACAAGGACGGAAGGCCAAACGGGCGTCTGAGCTGGTGTTACACAATCCACTTCAGGTCCCTTTTGATGTCAAGACGTGCGAGAATACAGTTTAGTCAGCGCCGAAGTGGGGGCCTTCTCTGAATCGTGACGAAAATGGTTGCTACATAGAGTGCTCGCAAAACATCACACACGACGGGATTTGTGTTGCGCGTGAACGCCAGTTCGTTTTTGTTTTACCTAATTTCTTATTGGTTTGGTGTGGTGTGAGCAGCATCGCCAGCATCATCGTTATTGTCATTAGTGCTGTTGTGCTTGTGGCGATGGTGATGGCGCACGGATTGAATTCGACGGTGATGAAACGCGGGCCGACATCGGTGCGAGGCGTGCAGAAGGCGATGCCGACGAAGACGGGCATCGGCTCACGGAGGATCTTCCCGCCGCACTTCAAGCTGCAGGTGCTGGACTCCTATCGGAACGACGCCGACTGCAAGGGCAACCAGCGGGCGACGGCGCGCAAGTACGGCATCCATCGGCGGCAAATTCAAAAGTGGCTGCAGGCGGAGACCAATCTACGCAGCAGCGTGAGCAGTGTCGTCGGGGCGCTGAAAGCATTGCACGATAATAACAATACGACAAGCGCCAATAACAATAGCATTCAGCGGAAATCAGCATCTGCATCTCCGGTGAACGCGGGCGCAAAGAGCGTAGAGGAGTGCATGGCCTTGGAGCGGCACAGACAGCGAGACGCGCTTGCGTTTACGTTTACAATCAAGCAGGAGGTCGTAAGCGACTCGCTGCTGCAGCAGCAGCAGCAGCATCCGAGCAGCAACATTCAGAACGCCAGCAGCCGGCTATCGCCCGTATTGAGTCCAGCGACAGCGGAGCGAGCAACACCTTTGGACTGTAGCATGCATACCCGTTGCCCCTCAACGCCCGCCGCAGACATCGTGTCGCCAGCGCTGGCTGCTGCAAATGCGCGTGCGAGTGAGAGCGACACCAGCAGCGACAGCTTACCACCAGTCTCACCAGCATCAAATTCATCGGCAACGCACACGCACGTAGCGCTTATGCCGATGGACCTATCATTGAAAAGAGCCCCGGGCGCCTCTGGCGCACCTGTGTCTCAGCCGCACACGCACATGTACGCCAAGCCGACCACGACGACGACAGTAAGTCTGGCAGGCAGCAGCAGCGGCAGCGGTAATGCAAGTGCATACGTAAACGTAAGAGATTCCCTACGCTGCTCTCGCTCGCGCTCACGTTCGAGATCACCTCATTCGCCAACACAAGCCCAAGCGGAAAATGATGCCAAGATTTGGGACTTGAGCTTGAACACATGCACACGCACCAATGCAAATGCCTCGGAGGAGCGAGCCAAACTGACGCCAACGTCGTCGTCGTCCACCAACGCGCCTTCAAAGCCACTTTTCAAGCCATATTTGCTGGATGAACAGAAAGAAGAAAAGGATAAGGATACAGATAAATCACCGGTTGGTGGCGGCACTGCCTCTGCAACAGTGCTTCACAGCCTGTGCAAAATGGCCGCCCCTAGTGCCTTCCCTTGTTTTGAATCGTACTCACCGAAGTTGTCGCTGGGGTATCACCATATGTTCGATAACATTGACGTGGGATACGTGTACGACGAGTCCGGTGTTCTACAGCCAGCGACCTACTTGCGCCCAACGCACCCGCCGATGTACCACCACCATCAGCATCAACATTTACAGGCGATGAACCAGCAGCAGCGGCATTCGTACAGCCTGGATTTTAAGCTTCGTGCCATAGACAGCTACTACCAGGACGAGAATTGCAAGGGGAATCAGCGGGCGGTCGCCTTCAAGTTCAACATCCACCGGCGGCAGGTCCAGAAGTGGCTGAAACAAGAAGACGAACTCAGGGAACGCAACGAAAAGCAATTGCACTTACACGTCGTCACGTAACCAACAAAACAAACAAATCACATCATCGCCATGCAAACAATTACAGTGAATTGTTTAGAAAACAAATGATAAATGCACGAGTGCCTTGTATTATACATATATGTTTAAGAGAGCTAGAGAGAGAAAGAGAGTTATATCTATACAATAGTTTTAAGAGACAAATATCGAATGTGCCAAAAAGAAAACAATTTAGAAAGAAGAAGAATATTTTGGGCGGATTCGTTCCAATAGGAAGATGACGCCATAGGCGAATGCAATAAGAATGTTTAATTATTATCTATTTGTACATAGCGACTAATTATCAGAGAGTTCAATAACGTTTGAAATCAAGCGACAAGTTATTTAGTTTGAGTTGAATTGAATTGAATATCAAAGGCAAATGTAAAATGTAAAGCGTCTTCCGAATGTTTAATAAGCATATACTATTATACTAATGAATGCCATATTACTTTTATATATTTTACATGCATAGGGCATATATATGAAGATTTATATATATATATTGAGGAAACAAACAAAGAGTAACTATTTTAAGAGCAAATATCATATCAGCATATCATAATCAAAAGTTTAAAAAGTTTTCTATAAACTGAGACCCGAAATATGAAGTTACTAAGAAAGAATAAGTATGTAATGTAAAGCGAAGCAGAAGCAAGGAAATTGTTCACTTTTTGCAATTTTGAAACATGTGATTGTTATTCAGTATCTAATTAATAATGACGCGAGTAATTAACATTTTTAAGTAAATATACACCCTTATAAATTATATGAAATATATTATTATATATTTGCAAGAGATGAGAATACACGATAGTTTTTTAACTGGCAATTGTTGTTTTTCCTTTCCTATTAGCGATTGTCAATTGTTTGTCCCATCATGCCTTGCATATAATAGCGAATTAAATGGCGTCGCTCGCTGGCAAACCGAGAGCATTTGTCATTATTGTTGTGTCATTTGTTTGCAGGCAGGAACTCGCCAGATAATACACTTCGTATTTATAGCTGGGCAGCAAACCAAACGAAGCGAAATGATTAATACATACTCTAATGTGCACGCGATGCCCCCACATTTCAATACACTAGGTTAGGTTAGATTGACTTGCCAAGTCAGCGTTGTAAAGTCTAATTTAAATTATTTGAATTTGCATACGACCGACCGACCGACTGACTGAGCTGAGCTACTGGTTGGCGTGCGATACACCTGCGTATTTGTGTATTTAAAACCTGCATGTACTTGTTTGTTGGCCACCTTGTTGGTTTTGTGTGAGTGTTGGGACCAATTCAACTTCCTTTTTCATTTATAACTCCGGCCCGCGCATTGCGTCACCCTCAGCAAGCATTATATCAGTATTATATCTTTAACTTGGACATGGACAGGAACAAAAGGGAAGACTTACCTTTTTAAGAAAAGCAACATACAATCACCTAAGCGGGAACACACCAACTGACACTGCAGGTTAATGGCCGTCCTTACCGGAAGTTAAGATAAAGTCTGCACGGATGGAATGCTGGTTGCCTATAGTCAGTCTACCGCCATTTCTGAAAACACAAAACAAATATTATTTCTTTAACAAATTGTTCTTTTATTCACTTCAGACTTTGTATGCAATTTACAATTGATCTGCGTTCGTATATTTTAATTGTACGCACACTGCCACTATGTAACTTGCAAGATATTTAAAAATTCACTCACACACTGATTATCTTTTGTTTTTTTTGCGACAGATTGTTAAAAGTTTCATTAAGATCATCATTAGTTTTGTAAATCGGCCAACGCCGATGACTTCATTCCTATTTAAAAATTCAGTTTATCTACAATCGCTAAAAGTATCACAATAATTTGTGTTTTTGCAAAAATTTCGCTTAGGAATTTCGTTTCGTACTTTGTTTGTATTTTGTTGTTGCTACTTCGTACTTTTATGCTAACCTCTTATTATCACAATGTTAATTCCTCCAAAATAGTAGTAGCAGTAAGTAAAAGTCTTGTAAAAGAATGTTCAAGTTCCAAGCATGTATGTATGTATGTACTGAGCGAACTTAACGAACACATTGATGCATTGCCACACAACACACGTGCAGGTGACGCAAATGAACGTAATAACATTAAAAGTTGTCTTGTCACCAGTTGGATCATTATGCGCGACAATCGAATGACAGATCTATCATAACTATAACGCAATTGAGCATGTCATTGTCAAGACCGAATACGCAGGTACAGGTATTCCTTTGTTGTTCTTCTACGTCTGCCCACGTAACAGACGAAACTATACACATAGTAACAGTATGTATAAGAGTTTAAGAGTATCGCTTGTATAGTATTAATAGTTTTATCTGTCTACCGATATCAAATTGCAATAGAAAAATAGATAATTACGGGCGCGCGCGCTGGCGCATTTGATTCGTACGTACATACGTAGATATCTATGTGACTAATAACGTTGAAGTGCGTACAATAACAATTATCTGTTTGTCTGTCTTTTAAACAACTTCCACACGGAAAACAACATCACAATCACATCTAGCATAAAGTTTCTTTGTTTTGCTTTGCTTTTGATCAAACATTTCCTGCAACCTGAGTTCTGAGTTGAGTTTAGTTGAATTGTGTCTGAGTATATATACGGTGATATGAGATACAGTTGCACATGTTTCTTGCATTTGTCGTCCTTTAAAATTGCACGTATTAACGACCTAATCCAATCTAGCATTAAATTAATTATAACTTAATTGATCTATCAAATCGATAAAAATTTCAGTTCAGTGCATGTACATAACAAATGTATGGATGCGCTCTTAAATAATATCGATGGTTTGTTAAATAATGTACAATAAAATTATATATAAACGAGTATAAATGCATAATAAGATGATTAGAATATAATATGCATTGCAAATTTAATTGCGCTGTTTTCATTTGTTTCGTTCGTTCCGATATTCATTTGTTTCGTCTTCTGTGATCGGCGCTATTTTGATAAAACTATAGTATATTATGGACTAGTTGCAAGTTTAGGTTAAGTTATGTTATGTTAGGTTAGGTTTGTACAAGTCCAGTCCTCTTTGCACAACACTTTGAGCTTCGAGCCGTAAAGTAAAAACTAATTTTTGTGGTATAAAACCTGGTCATTAAATATGCGCACTGTTTTTTTCATAATCGTTTCTCATTGCCGTTCAGGTATTCCATGTTAACAATCACTTGAACTACATAACCAGGAGGTATTTTGGCCTCTTCCACGTGCAGCTTATCACCTAACAGTTTCCCACCGTAGAACCATCTCTGCCTTGAAGATTCAATGCCTTCTTGGCTCTGAAAACACCAATACAGCATACAATACATAAATAGAACGTTCTGGAACATTTTCAATGTAGTTTTCACCTGTAATTTCTTTTTACAAATACTTATTGTGTCCGTGGTGTACACTGATAACTTAACGTCAGTGCAATTGTGTGAAAGGCGCAGCTTCAAAGTCGTTTCAATACCGCCATCAACAGGCTCAGAGTAATCAGCGGGCGAGTCGCGGCCGTTATCCTCCTTGACTATGTTCAAAGGGTAACTGAGACAATAGATAGGCACCAGGTACCGGGCGCCCAGCTCGTCGTAGCATTCGGTGAGATACCCGTTCGGGACAGAGATGCTCGCTCCGTCCAAGATCGCCTGGGCCAGTTCGTAGTCCGTCGCTTCGGCGGCCACGGCTGCAGCGCGCAGTGCGTCCCATATCTCTTTGCGCCCCTCGAACGCTGGCGCCGTGTCCCAAAATTCATCCCGTTTGCTGCGCAACTGGCCCTCCGTCAATGGCACGTCGGACTTCCAGCGGATAGCTTCATGGCACAAAGGGTGGTTTTTCCTCGTGCTTCCTGCAAAACCACCATAAAATCACGTATAAATCAAGTGAAAGCCTATTACAAAGCAGTTTATACCTGAATTAGGTCTCGTTATCGACCCCGACGAATCGTCGATGGCCCCGCTGCGACTACGCGTGATTCCTATACATCCACCCATCTTGGTACGCGGTGCACTTGCCTCATGTTACGCTCCAAACACGTTCCACTCAGCATTCGTGCCATTTTGCCATGTCGATTATTATAATTGCGCCGCGATCATTTCAAACTACGCGAAGGAAAACACTGCGACATGACAAACGATTGTCATTTGTCAGACCATGCACCTCCGCAGAGGTCGTTGCGGGCGCCACACTAGAAAGTCACCAAAGTTACCAAGGCAACACTGTATACTAGGCGACGACAAAAAACTTTTAAAACTTACGCGCGTGAGTGAAGATGGATACCCAAGAAAAACTTGGCTGAATATAAGTTTTATCATTAAATATAATGAGCACACTTAAACAGCGCTTGCTTCTAGGGTTATAAATGACATTAATACCCACAATGAGCGACACGCTGTTCCACGTAAAACCCGGCAATTGTCTTCCTTCATTAGACTAATGACACAAATACAAAATTCATTCCCTCCGTTCAATTGCTGTCAATATCCTTCGAATGATAAGAATGACGGACGAGCGCTGGACATGAATGCAATTAGAGTAGCAATAAAGTAGTATTTATTCGATATTCTTACGCGTACGACTGCTCAGAGCTTATCGCTGGCGCTTTAATTAAATTAGATAATAAAACATAACACAATGCCAGGCTTTAAGCCAGCCCCGAGGAGATAAACAGCGCATTTGTAATGTATTATCACCATTGTACGTGCACTTTAACACGGTGATAAGCATTGTTCAACACGCCTCTGAGATTCCAAATGTTCTTGAACGACTCTGGCTGCGTATTATAATGCGTGTCAACAGCTTTCGCCCAAATCTCCACCTGGGAACACAAAATCCCCAAAAGGTCAAGAATTCAAACACCGAATCTTGTGCAATGTAATGTAGTGTTTGCTTACCTTTGTTGTGTCTTTGGGTACTGGAACCTTGACAGTCCATAACGTCCAGGCCCAATTGAAGGGCGCTGGGTTGGAATCTTCATGGTCCAAGGTCGCCACGTGCCAAGTGTCGCCCTCATCGAGGGTGACATCCACTCTGACGATCTTTTCTCCACCCCCTGAGAATGCGTAACCTTGAACTGTCATGAAACCGTTGACAACTTTCACAGTCTGATTATCCATCGGCTGACAAATGGACGACATAACAGGAAGTTCCTGGATAGCAGGACTCTTGGTAAAGTCCACAGTGTCCCAGTCCACACTGGGCGAGAAGCCTTTATAGTCATTCTGTTGCCAGAAAGATTGGCTTTCTTCTTTTGAGAGGATAATACGTCCCAGCCATTTGACATTACGTGCACCTACCACTCCTGGAATAATGACCCTGATGGGGTACCCGTGGTCCCTTGTCAAGGGCTCCCCGTTCATTTCATAGGCGAGAAGAATGTCGCTGTTTTTATTGAAAGCTTTCCATATGGGAACGGATGCTCCGTATGGAAATCCCGTTGGCCCAAGATCCAAACCTTCAAGCTACGGGACAAGAAACTGGTTAAAAATGGTTATAACCTTAAAAATGTGTAAAATTACTTGCAAATGTTTATATTCACCAGGATCAGTTATTCCTCGCAATGCTAAAACGTCGATCAGACGCGCTCCTGACCACGTTGCATTACCAACCGCTGCGTTATCCCAGTTCAGACCTTTTACAGGTTTTACCTTTGTCATTTCGCCACGGCGATTCCCCGCGCACATGATGGTCGCCGTTATGGTGTGTTTAGGCAACTTTTTAAGCTCGTCCAATGTGAGTGTGAAGCTTTTCTCTGAGTTTTCTTCCAATTCAACTTCTAATTCATAAGTTTGGGGATCGACTATAGGTACTGGAAGGTGATTTCTAACGTAGAAATATTTTCTACACAAATGAAGCAGTTAGGACAGTTGAATAAGCGTGGTTATCTTGGTCCTTACGTGGGTGTTATAAAGTTTTCAACTAGCACGGAGCCCGGCGGTTCGGCGTTGAAAGGCCTGACTGATGCAGGTTTCAGAACTTGGTCGCGTTCTGGGTCCGTCACATAAGGATCTGCAAGGTTTTTCACTGCTTCGGCAGCATCTTCCTTAGTGAGATTCCCGATTCGCATGCTTTCGAGTATCTTGTACACTTGCTGAGTCTTGTGGGACGCGTATAACAGCCAGAAAGGCTCCACCGAGGAGCCAGCGGCCAAGAGAATGTTTGTTCCTCCAGGATGTTCATTCGCAAACTGCGTGACATCATACACGCCTTGTTTGTACGTCACCCAAATCTTGTTTTCACTAAAAAGAAAATGGAAGGAAAAGTACTTTAACAAATTGTTTTAAATATTAAAACTTACGGAGCGTTATGTTGCGCAACTTCATCCAACGTGTAAACTGGTAAACCTGTGATAAACAGACCTGGTTCTATTGTGGCGCCGGTTGATGTGGATTCTTTTAAACTTGGCGAGGCATTAAGAAATGTTTCACGATTTTCTTAAGAGAAAATTAAGATTAGATTAGATTTGAACAGGTTAAGAGCAGGCACTCACTGTACAGTTCGTAAGAAAAGAATCCTGTGAGAATGCCACCCACAAGAAGCTTTCTTCGCATATTTTTGTCTTCTTTTTGGCGTTTGTGGCATTGACTGTCATTTGTCCTACTGGCAGTGCTGCTCAACACACGGCCATGTAGGACTTGACCTTCCCTTAGAAACCTGCAAAAAAATCAATTTCTACAAAATATAATTTAAAAAGAATAAGAATTACCTTTGGCTAAACAGTTTCAAACTCATTTCGCTAATAGTTCATTCCCAGGCGAGTTTCAAAGAGTTCTATTGAGATTCCATTACAAAATGATAAAAAGTATTCGGTTGTTAGGCCTGCTAGGCATTTGTATGCTCAGCAACCGTGTTTTAATAAAAATATTAAGAAAAGCTGCAAAATAACATTACATAACTTACATTGCACCACAAAAAAAGCATAATTTACAACATTTTATACAATAATGTTGGTGTACAATAAATTAATCCTTCTCTTTTGTTTCACTTTACGTAATTGTTGTTGATTACACTGGCGAAACTAATTGTGCGATCCGTACCTTGATAAAAGAACATAGTATGTTAATAATTTCATAATTACCTGAATGTTTTTCAAATAAAAGCGAGTCAACTCAAAGTTTTAGTAAAAACGCGTTGACACTTGATGTTTTACACTGCTACTAGCATAGCAGTACAACGATGTCCAATAACTAACCGGCTGACCAAAATATCCCGTTACCATATGTGAGGCTCAATACAAAGCGACAGTTGTGCTTGTAAGTAAGTATTAATAAACTTTCTAAACTTCCAGCGTAAATCTGCGCAGATAAGATGGCAGTGCGGGGTTTTGTAAACTTATTCAGATGCAAAGTTAATTGCAAGCAAAGCAATTTATACACTGAGCGGTCAGTCAAGGAGCACTTTGTATGTTTACCGAGCGTGAGTGAGTAAACATACAGTGGCCATTTCATTTCGTTTGCGCTGCGTTGTGTCCGGCGAGCGGTTTACGTCATTGTTTGCATTTTATCGCCGCGCTTCCAGCGTATGCGCTCTATTGTTACATAACACTTTAAACACTTGAGATTTTCCAGGATTTTTAAGAAGAATAGTCGGGAATTATGGAATAACTTAAGTTACATGAATGAACATTTACCATTATAATGATAATCATTACGATATTCGCATACTAATAGAATGTTTTTCGCTTTCTAGGTACCTATTCCCTGCCACATACATTGATTGATTAAGAACTACTGACTTCACTAAGAGCTACGTATAAAAATTGAACGCATTACTCTATAACGCCATATTTTGATAACCAGTATGCATATTTTTACATTTCATGGACTAGTTTCCTGATAGCAGAATGTTATCGACATGACATTTTCACCATTCCTTGTAGCTTGTAAATGTTATTATACGCCTACCTTATCTACATTTCTTAACTACAAGCTCAACTTTCGAATAGTTATCTTCGTTTCGTTTTGAAAATCAAGATAATTCTCAAATCTTACGAATCCATACGGAAGAGAACATAATTTCTGCCAATAGGGTTCCCCTGCACACGACAACTTAATGTTAGTTTACTTTTTAGGTTAGAATGAATATGAATGAAGCGGTGCTTGTCTAGCAAGATAGTTCATTGACCAATCAATACCCTGATTAAATATAACTTTCACCTTGCGGAATGACGAGTGAAATCAAGACTTCAACTTGATTCCACTCAAAACAAAATGGCAGTATGTATGTACAATGTTTACATATCTAAAGAGCAGTAAAGAGCAAATGCTTGTTCTTTACTGAAAGAGTATGACATGTGACTTGACGCTATGCTACGCTTAGGACTGATTCGGATGCAGAGATGCGTAGATAGGCGCAGCCTTGGCTTTCGCCAACTCGGACGCATTCTTTGCTGCGTCCTTCAGCTTAGTGGTCGCCGCCGCGTAATGCGCCATCGTTATCGGGTGTTGCTGGGGGTACAAGTTGTTCAGGACGTAGTTAAACCCAGTGGCCTACAGAACCAACAAAATAATCAATCATTTCAAGGCTGCTTTTCACCAAGGACTGCAGATTCCTACCATTTTGTTGCAATTTTTCTTGAAACGCTCGTATCCAAAGGCGCAGATCGCTTTACTGAAGCCGCGCACTTGCGAGTCGATCCATGCAGACCGTATTGCAATTGTCATTGCAGGGTTGGAATCACACTGCTTGTAAATGACTTTTTCCGTGACACTCTGTAGGTTTTTAAGAGTGAGCTAAAGATTTACTTGGTTTTTCAGAGCGGTTTCTTACCATGACTTTTGCAAAGCCCAAGTTCCGGGTGTATGTTGTTAGTGTTTTGTTCTGAGGGTCAACATGTGACTCTTCGACTATGAATACTTGCTTGGTATTGATGAACCTCTCTGCCCATTTCGGAGTGGCATTCGTCTTGCTAAGCAGTCTCTTGGAGACCAATAAACCCCCCTTGACTTCTCGCGCTACCGTGTCTTCTGTCAACACATGTTTGCTGCAATAGTTCAGAAATGTTATGTAAACGTGTCCTTCTAGAATGTGTGCAGTAATTCAATGAATACCTGCTTGGATTGGGATACCGCATCCAGAATCCGCGAGCCACTTGGTCCCATGTGAACTGGAAGGTCGTGATTTGTTCGAAATACTTCGGCATTGCGTGAATCGTTATGTGGTTAGCAATTGTTTGAAAGAATAACGCGCGGACCGAATGCAGGACATATTAATGCAATGTTTCGACACGCAGACAGGGACCAAACAAACAGCCTTGCATAGTTTTTAATCGGATGGCTAGGCTACGCCATAACCCATTCTTCACTGCTACAATTTAGGTACAAATCGCTTCGTTGACAGTCTATTCCAATGAATTACACTTGCTTGGTTGACACTTTAAATTTTCAATGTGACACTCACTACACTACACACTTTCAGGTGCACTGATACTCTATCTACAACTCACATATGGTCTGACTGAAGTGTACTCATGACTCTTTCGTCTTTATTATCTAACCTTACTTCGTACCGGCAGCCATTTTTAGAATCCGAATACGGCCGAAATTTATTTTGCTTACATTACAACATCTACTTTTGCACTGATAACATAGAATTATTGATAGTGTACGATTACACAATTGCCCTCCTTTCTATATAGAAATAAAATGTACTCATGCATTAAAAATTAAAATTCTTATTTTTCTACATGCAGCGCCCCCAAGCAGGTTGCGCATGAACTAAACACACAGCTGTCAAGTAAATCATTTAAAACTTGAATAAATAATAACATTTTAAGCGTATATTCAATAATTAACTATGACAATATAGTTGTTTAACACATTTTTTCAAACAAAATGATATATTCGCCGCTATTATGCTTTTCGAAAGCATACAAACTCAACCAGGTTTCTATTTGCATAAATAATGAGCAAATCGCGTCATACTTTCAACGTTGATCTCTGACTGTATCGCCAAGGTTCCGTCAGCGCCCATGTCGACGTTTTATTTTGCGCCAGTTGTCCTTCCCGCTGCTGCTGCTCGTAAATCTGCTGGACCAATTCAGCCGCGGCCATGTCGCGATTCCGCGCCGCTTCTCGCCTTTGAAACTCCAAGAAAACGAACGAAACCAGCCCCACAAGCAGGAGAATCCCAATGAGCGCGAGAATAATCACTTGCGACTCGTGCTTCTCCAGCAACGCAGCCGCACAGATGCCTGTTACCACAATCACGACTATGATGAAGATCGTTATTGTCAGGATAATAAGGCTTCCTCTTCGTTCTACAAAAAAAAACCACACGCATGACTCAATTGTTCACTAAAACACTTCACGAATGCTTGAAACACCTGAAAGGAATTTTCTATCGTTTTCATTGTACTCCGGGATTAAATCACTTGTACTTCGATGCATTTTCTTCTAGTTTTGTTGTGATTGAGTGGCGACATTGAACAATGTCGTCTTGGCAACAAAGTAGGCCGAATATTCATGCTGCGACATGTGTGCCGCTAGTTGCATTACGGTTTTAATTAATCAAGTTACATTTACCTGAGTATTGCAGACGCTGGCGTAACGTTAATCGAGTTGACTCATCGCCCGACTGGTACATTATGTCACATTCTTGTCCAGTTTGTAACTGCAGAAAGCACCAAATCCCAAATATTTGTTGATATGCGACGCCAGTGAACGCGCAAAAACCGCTAGTTAATTATTGACAGACGATAGCAGCCGCGCGCAATCAGAATAAACATTAACGAAATGCGGCTTGCCTGGCATTGATAAGGATTGATTACAAGTATAAGTTATCACAGCCTCAGCTCAGTAGAGGCAAAACGTGCGTCTGTGAATACAATACTGACTGAATCTTACACACAATCTTTAGTTTTCTAGTACATATGTACTGCGTCTATACAGAAAACAGGTGTTTTGCCTTCAAACTTATGGTGAGGTCAGTGCAACTCCTAACACGAAGCACGCTTGAACCTGACTTGTTTGTTTATCGCTGCGATGAAGTGAAGCTCCATGCCTGCAGCAGCAGCTTGTTAACGAGTGAAAGTCCATTTCAATTGATGAGTTAACACATTAATATTCCGGTCCGGTAGCCTCTGTGATGCCTGCTACTGGCTGTTACACATATAAATATGATTTTGAGGTTCGTTCAGGTCCCAACAAACAGTGATATCCATATATCTTAATGTATAATATTTCGCTTTTTTGCACAGTAACAACCATCTTATAGGTTTTATAGAACAGCTCTGCGTAAATAATCCTTGTACAATACCATAGCTCTCCGTACGTATTTGACGTCGGCGTCGTAACAAACAGTCTTATATATAAATAATTTAAATTCTATCTAGTGTATAAAAGTCACACACGCTCAGCAAGAAGCTCTGCCATCATTTGCAGCACTTCGTATTTGCAGCGATCCTTAATTTAAGGAAATCATAAGTTGCGAATATGCAGCCTCCGCTCACAATCAGCAGTCAGTCAATTCAATTTAGTATAATTTACATCAATGCAGCACGATTAAGGCCATATAATTGCATTTGCCGACTTAAACGCCAACGCAATGCTCTCCAACTTTTGAAATAGTTTTCGCGCGAAACTTATATAAAAATAGCTGCAGACCAATATCACCCTTAAACATCCTAAAAACTATGACAATGAATCATAAATAATATTGCTTATTATAAATATTGGCGTTGCAAGCGCAAAGCTATCATAATCTTACTTTACACCGTCGTCTCATCTTTGTCGCTGCGACTGCCAATATAAGACCGTACTTCCGAGTCTGATAAGTAAGGGCTATCACGTCCGCCCTTCCGGAACATTTTCGCCCTGAGATGTGCCGGCCCCCGCTTGATTTGCTGATACAACTCTTCAAGATCGCTCGCAGAGACGCTACTCGCCCTGCTTGCTGCCCGACTCTTCAGAGTATGCGTGGGATTGACGTAAATCCGTGCACTGCTTGTGCTTGCAAAGTCATCTTTTGGGACCGAATAAAACTGCGGCTCTTCGGTCAACGCGCTCATGTTAGGGCTATTCTCCCTTCGTACCGATGCTGGAAGCATATCACTAGTTGTTGTCTCCGTAGTGGTAAAACTGGGTCGTTCTGGACTCTTTTGATCCAGAATTGAGTCCGAAATAGCCTCAGAACTGTACTCCAAGGTGCACTGTTGCGAGACAGATCGCATGTTATTCTCATGCAATGAAGATTTGTTGCTGGTCACTGCCTGAGGTAGGGTCATAGGCAAAGGCACGCAGACATTTTGCTTCTTCTTAGTGCGCTTACAATGCCCCGTGGTTTTATTCCTCCGATCAAGCAGCTGCTCCACTGGTA
>NBZA01000394.1:3805-22010 GCA_003054995.1 Aleochara bilineata
CTCTGAAAGGCGCTTGCACTCCAGTATCGGAAGACCATGATGATAAATACGGGGTGCCCACTTTAGAAGAATTAGGTTTTGATACCGACGGATTGCTACCCCCTGTGTGGCAAGGTGGAGAATCAGAAGCACTCAGTCGCCTGGAAAGACATTTAGAGCGCAAAGCTTGGGTAGCATCCTTTGGTCGACCTAAGATGACTCCTCAAAGTTTATTGCCGTCACAAACCGGACTATCGCCATATTTGAGATTTGGATGTCTTTCCACAAGATTATTTTATTACCAACTTACTGATTTATATAAAAAGATAAAGAAAGCTTTTCCGCCATTATCTTTGCATGGTCAGTTACTTTGGAGGGAATTTTTCTACTGCGCGGCTACAAAAAACCCAAATTTTGATAAAATGGTTGGCAATCCCATATGCGTACAGATACCTTGGGACAAAAATGCAGAAGCCTTGGCTAAATGGGCCAACGGTCAAACCGGATTTCCTTGGATTGATGCCATAATGGCACAGTTAAGAGAAGAAGGGTGGATACATCATTTAGCCAGACATGCCGTTGCTTGTTTCTTAACACGTGGCGATTTATGGATATCTTGGGAAGAGGGAATGAAAGTGTTCGAAGAGCTTTTGCTCGATGCAGATTGGTCTGTAAATGCAGGAATGTGGATGTGGCTATCTTGTTCCAGTTTTTTTCAGCAGTTTTTTCACTGTTATTGTCCTGTTAAATTTGGACGCAAGGCAGACCCAAATGGAGACTATATAAGGTTGGTAATACTGTAACACTGATAATTAATTTAAAATTAAATATTAATTTCTGTCTTAGAAAATATGTACCTGTATTGAAAAATATGCATACCCAATACATTCACGAACCGTGGATGGCCCCTGAGGGTGTTCAACGTGCATGTAAATGTATCATAGGTAAAGATTATCCCTTACCGATGGTTAATCATTCGGTGGCGAGTCGAATCAACATCCAACGTATGAAACAGGTGTACCAGCAGTTGATAAAGTATCGCCTTTCGGATGAAATTTGCCAGAACGATAAGTACAAGGCCAGTTGCCTGCCCCAAATCGTTTCGATGAATCAGCATCAGCGTCGACTTATGAAATGAGCCAACTAAGCAACATATCTGCATGTATCTAAATAAAATAAGTTTATTCATATAATTATTTAGTTTAGTAAATATAATATATACATATGAATTGATATAAAATAGGAAAGTATAACATAAAATATTTTTCCTTATAAAGTAACGACAAGTATCACATCAAATTGGAATTGTATAACAATTTCATTTATGCATATACATTTAGTAATAAATTCCCTAAGTTAATATACTCTGTGTCAACAATGGTGATGAAGTATAACTATTAACTCGGTTTTTGACCTAAAATGTACAACACTTGTCCATCATTTAAGCATACGTTTTCCAAGATGAGCGACGAGTGAATATTATCACCTAGAACATTAAGCTTGCAGTTATCAAATAATGCAAAACAAGAAAAATAAACTTACCCAAATTTACAGGTTGGCCATGTTCGTTCAATTCTGGCATAGACAGACATACTGTACCATTATCGAACGTATGGGCAATACCAACATCTGCTTGGCTGCTCATGGCTTGCTTAGTATAACTATTCTCGAAATCCATAGTTATATTACCATAATCAAGTACATTTTCCCCACTATCGCCCGGTTTGCCAAGCACAATATCATTCACGATATCATCCAGTTGGAGATTGCTCTCCAAATCTTGCATGACATTCACCTGCAAGCTCTCCGGCAATAGACAATGAGTAAGCATTTCATCGGGTGGCACTTTGAGTTTAAGACCACCTTCTTGGGTTTGTACTGTAACACTTTGAATGCCCGCTTCGCTGCTCGTAGCGTGTATTGAAGTTGATTCTGATGTTGAGGGGCTGTCTAAACTCGGTTTGCTCATAGCCTGACTGTGAGCACTCTTTCCATCTTTCGGCCCATTCTCCGAGACATATTCATCAAACTTCGACATATCAAACTCTTCTTCGCTGTGTTTTTGCTTCACATGTCGCTTCAGGGAGCTACGTAGCTTTACACGTATTTTACAAACAGGACATTCGTAAACTTTCTCCATATGAGCGACTTGCAAGTGGTTTTTGTACTCTTCGACGGTATTAAACGTCTTCGCACAATCTTTGCAGTTTTTCATGTGCGAATTATTATAGTGCTTGGTGAGATTAACTTTATGTCGAAATCGTTGCGGGCAATCGACGCATTTGAACTTTAATTCATCCGTGTGTAATAATAAATGATTTGTGAGATATTTCTTAAGAGTGAACTTAGCATCACATATATTACAAATAAATGGAGTCTGTAATGTAAAAACTCTATAGAATCTATACAAGTAACCCCCAATAGCAATAACATTACCTCATTTTTGTGAACTTCCATGTGCTCTGTAAAGGCATTTTTCCTGGTAAATGTTTTATTGCACACTTTGCATTCAAACTCAGGCTCCTTATGCGAATTTAAATGTTGATTTAAACTTTTCTTACTAGTAAACTGCTTCGAACATATTTCACATATATAGACAGTAGCCACATTTGTACTATTATTTTCATGAGTTTTTATGTGCCGCTTAAGATTACGAGAGTTACCAAACTTCTTCGAACACAATTGGCATGAAAATGCGCCGCTTGCGTCAGTTGCAAGCTCGCAATTGTGTGCATCTAAGGTTTTCTGCGTAGCAAACTTTCGTTTACACTGTTTAGGACAGGTGAAGCCATGTCCATGGGTTAAAATCATATGCCTGCGAAGATACTTACTAAGCGTAAACTGTTTCGAACAAATTGTACACCTAATGTCTTCAGGTTGCGAACAACTGAGACATTTGTGGGCCACAAGATTTTCCTTGCGTGTGAACACTGTAAGGCATTGCTTGCAAGTATGTTTACCCGTATGCGCGCTTAAGTGTATAATAAGAAACTTGAGCCGCACAAATTTCTTCAGGCAAATGTCGCACACAAACTTCTCGTTGTCGTCCTTATCTTCTTTGTCCATATCCTTTGGCATTTCGAAGTTGAAATTCTCGTCTTCGTTCAAAATATTATCTACATTCAATGTCATAGTTTCATTTTGCAACGATGAAGAGTCTTGAAAGTTTAAATGCTCAAATAAGACGTTGTTCTCCGTTGGACCTTCATTTAAAAGTGGTCCGAGAAGGTTTTCCTGATCGGTACTAATAGACTCATTTGTTTGTACTTCAATAGGGGTCTTGCTCTGTGTCGCCGTTTCATTGTGCGACAAGAACATGTGTTTCTTTAAGCTCTGAAAGCAGATGGGTCAGTTATAATAACTAAAATGTTTGAGTAATGAAGGTACTTGAACTGTAAAAAATCGTTGTTTACAAATTTCACAAGTTTTTCTAAGCTGTGCAGTATAATGATCAGTTATATGTACTGCAAATTGCTGTATATTTTCTTCATGTTTTCCACAAAACTTGCAAATCCACGTCTTTCTATCGCGAATATTATGTTGCTTCTTCATTAATTCATTGACATCTGTAAACAAATGCAATCAAAAGTTGTAATATTCCAAATGACCTAGTTACATAAATTGAGCAGTGTATATACTTAATCAAAACAGATATTAAATGTTTGACTTGTCACGAAATCAAAAATTTAAGACTTACCTATGTTGCTTTGAGTCGAATCTTCTTCGTGTTGTACTCTATCATAGTAAGATCCAACTTTCATAAGTTTGCCATAATATGGTGAATACCATACATGTAAATGCTCCCCTTTACTAATATCCCTAACAGATATGTAATAGATCATGCCTTTGTCCTGAAAACACATCAAATTCTGCTCATCTAAGTTGTTAGCCTTCTTGACAAAGTACATCCAGTTGCACTCAAATTCATTGGTATTATTAAGATAGTATTCTTTAAAGTAGTTATCCTCAGCATCTTTGAACACTTTCAATGGTAAATCAACAGTTGGTGAGATGGTAAACTGTTCTTTAGCTTCATATGGGCCAAACCTGGTGCCCTTCTGGATAAGCTCATTGGTAATTACTGAACTCGAACCATCAGCCATTAACACCAATTGCAAATTAGCAGGTAACGAGAGCCGTGCTTTTGATAATACTGGTGTGTCTGTTATTGTCGTTTTCAAACAAACAATATCACAGTCAGATGATTCATGTGGCTCTCCACAGATTCCACATAATGGGTACTCTGAGGCATCTGTAAGCAAAGCGTTTCATTTAGGCCATAAGGTGAATATCGAATACCATCTACCATTCTGTGCTTTTTCGTCCACACCATTAAACAATGACGATGTGTGATCCATTTTTTAATCAAGTTAAAATTACATCATTTTTATCTGGCTCTTAGGAAGCAGGTTATGTTTATTTACAAGTCTTTGACATAAAGGATGGCGGGAAAACTGGGCATTTAAAATCTCGATTCCAGCAACGTGGTAATGTCCTCATTGCTATCATTAAATCTATCATAAACTGACTTGTTTTCTAAATTATTACTGTTGTCATTCGCGTTTGCAGTTCTAGCAGCATAATCTTCGTGTGCTTCATCATATTTTGAATTTTCTTTGGAAGACGATGATACGTATGAACTCCATTTGTTACTCTCAACTGTGCTATCTATTGTCTGATTGTAAGATGTGTTCATATCTTGCAATTGATCTTTATTTGGCTCATTTTTTGTTAAGGTGCCTCTTTCCAAGTTTATTTTTTGAACAAATTCTCTACATTCTCTTCCAGTGCCTTCAAAATAAACCTACCAAAAAACAAACAAAAAATATAACAAAAAAACACATAAAATTAATACCTTTTGAAGACTTTGTTTGGCATTGCATTTTTTACAGACCCATTTTCTTGCCTTTTTAATAATATCGCACTAAAACATAACCAGTTCAGAGAAAGTATACCTTAACAAATTAACAATATAATTACTTGAAAAGTTTCACAACTATAACAGCACACGACATGTATATCTTGTGGCATTGTAGAAGCAAAAATATAAATTTAATCTTTTACAAAAAACAATGTCTGTTTGTTTGTTACTATGGCTCAATTGTTTGCCACCAGAGGACTCAATTCCAATTAATATAAATTCAAACAAAAAATTGAAAATATATAGATATGTGTATAATAATAATGATTTATATTCAGTTTAAAGGTATAAACTAAATTTATTGTTTAAACGGTATTACTTTAGAAGTTAAGACACAGACAGACCAATGAGGGCGCTTTTGTTGTGCAGTATATTTTACTAACTATAAATAAATTTATTTCTTCATTACTAACAACAAATTTAGACAATACATATAGTTTTAAGAGAACAACTAATAACTTGTTGAAAATGTTGTTTAAAAATAATTCTAATTCAGATAATAAGAGTCGATAAAGGAGAGCGCAGAGCATTTACTAGTCCATTGGAATTGCTGAGTCTGTAGTCTTGTCAGCATCGGTTCTATGAATTCTATGCAAAAACGCGTTCGGTCTGCACCGTACGTCAACACGGTTTATACGGCGAATACTATCGTCAACACAAAAGTAAGTAAGGGGCAAGGGAAATTCCTATCCGTTTGCCTTGTTTGAAAGACGCATTGTTGGCGTATCGAGTAACATCATCAATTCGAGAGGGTGGTGTGACTTGAGTGCAACTGGAAATTTCGGGCAGTGGTCGCGATGGCCGACGAACCTTGTTGCAATGCAGCACACACATAAAAAGAAGTCGCATTTTTAATTTCACCGCAGCAAAAATACGCACGATTATTTCAGGAGGGGGGCGCCATTTTGTATGTGCCGGGTAATAATTTTATACGTTTTTACTCAAATCTTATTGCAAAGTAAAGCGAACGTGCGCGTAGCTAACAACAATTGCGGCTCCGGTGGAGCGGTGGCTCTGCGAACGAAGCTTTGCAGCTGGCAGAACGCAGTACGGTCGGCGGCAGTGCTTTGGTGGTGGAATTGAAGTTGTCCGGACGACTAAACGGGTAGTGTAAAATCGGCGAACACATCAATACGCGTCTGAGTTTCCCATCGAAGAAGTTCACACATGAGAAGCAGCAGTTTTCACCGCGAACGCCAGCTTTTTCTATTTTTCTACATCCGACTTCTTTGGGCTCGCCACAACACAACTTCGAGCGCATAGAAGCAGGTGAGTGTTGCCCTGATTCCTTACTAGGGTTGATTGCCAACAGATTTGCCTGTTATGTGCCAGTGCCACATAATTGTCATCGTTGAGGCAATCACGCATCGTGATATCATCATTTATTTTTCCGCCGCGTAATAGAGCTTCGTGCTCTCCTATTCGCGACGGGGACGGCGAGAATACCAGCGGCGATTACAGCTGTTGGGAGCAGAGATCTGTCATGCTATGATTTACGTATTTTTATATGGTTACAGTGACCAGTGTGTCACTCCCTAGTAGTCGGTATGACACACTTGACACTGTGTCGTCTATATGAGCAAAGGGTAGAAATTTATTTCATAACTTGTTAGTAATTAAGTCGAAGATTAATAACCTGAACGCTTCCCGTAGTCGAGTCGGTGTAAGACTTGGAGAGCAGCTTCTAGAAAGAACTACAAACTACGACTAAATAAATTGCAAATGTTAGTATTACTCCAAATAACACAATAAATTTGGGCCTGCCGCATCCATGGCTTAATCAGCCATATTAGATAATCATTTCTCCCAGCCTATTTACTTTCTCTGCGCCGCAATTATCTATCAACCTCTATTTGGTTGTGTATCAACTAATATTTGTTAACCATTAACATCTGATTACGTTTTCTCGTTGCTCATACATTTCTTCTTCTGTTTCAGAATAGAATGTATGCAGTTGAATAAGATAACCTCTAAGCAACTGAATCAAAATGACCATCGCCACAAGGGGACAGGGCTTACCTGGGGACACATCTGAAAACAATCAGGTACGAATCATTTCTTTCAATGATTAATAAACGAATGATCTGGCAAAATTGTCACAAATATGTATACTTTTAAGGCAATAAACACACTCCAAAATACTGCAGAAGTGCCATGTAATAGTCAAATACCCGACGAAAACGTGGAGCCAGAGTTTCCTTTGGACAAGCTTGCGTCGCTAGAGGAAAAAATCTCCAACTTGAGATGGGTGGTGCCGGTGTTACCTGACCAGGAGCTGGAGTCTTTGTTGAAGGTGGCGATTGAGTTGTCACGCAGTGGAGGTGATATAAGATCAGAAGCATGCCAGCGCTTCTTTCGCGAGGGACTTACCGTGTCCTTCACGAAGATCCTCACAGATGATGCGGTCACCAGCTGGAAGCCCAACATCCAGGCATGCATCAATCAGAACTGCATAAAACTCGTCGAATTGTGCGTGATTAAGTTGCCGCATGACTGGTTTCCGCTCTTAGATCTTCTCGCGATGGTGTTTAATCCTAACAATAAGTTTCATACGTTCAATGCGTCGAGACAGAGCGAAACAGCGAATCCGAGTTGTAATCTATCCGAAGAGGAGCTGTTTGCAAGACCTTCGAATGATATGCGCAACTCGCGTGGCTGGCTAGTCGATTTAATCAACCATTTTGGCGAATTGGGTGGTTTTCAGACGTTGTTGGAACGTTTTCAAAGTGGCAAGAATTTAAGCGTTGCGATCGTGCATTCACTTTTGCGGCCGTTTGGCCTTGCCTATGAGTATCTAACACCACATACTATTAATAAGTTTCTTCTGCCCATATTGGTAAGTTTTGACTGTCAATGTTCTTTGAATATGTGATTGATTTCTCTAAAATAATAGGAAATGGTGCCTGGAATATTAGATAAGTTAACTGATGATGAATTAAAACGCGAAGCAAAAAATGAATCCAAAAGTGACATTGTTTCGGCCATTATTAAGTCGTCGAAGAATCTAGCGTCTCGAGTTGCGAATCAGGAAGAACTTATTCGGACTCTTGAAGGGTTTCGCCTGAAGATGATTCTACGACAACTGCAAATTTCAAGTTTCAACGGGAAGATGAACGCGCTTAATGAAATCAACAAAGTTATCTCTAGTGTAGCATATTATCCCAATAGACACCAAGGAATAGAGGAAGAAGAGTACCTGACACCAGAACGAATGGCTGTAAGTATAAATAAATTATTGACCAAAGTTAAATCGAAATTCTGAACTTTTTTCTGTTTTCGATGCAGAAATGGATAAACGAAAATCGTGTTCTTGAAATTGTTCTTAGAGATTCGTTGCATCAGCCACAATATGTCGAAAAATTGGAAAAAATTCTACGTTTTGTAATCAAAGAACATGCGTTAAGTTTGAGTGACCTGGACGCTGTGTGGGCAGCGCAGGTCGGAAAACATGAGGCAATCGTGAAAAACGTGCACGATTTATTGGCTAAACTTGCTTGGGACTTCAGTCCGGAGCAATTGGATCATCTTTTTGAATGTTTTCAAGCATCGTGGACGTCAGCGTCGCGTCGACAACGCGAGCGTCTTCTTGAGCTCATCCGTAGGCTAGCTGAAGACGATAAAGATGGCGTAATGGCCCATAAAGTCCTCACGCTTTTTTGGAATTTAGCGCATTCCGAAGAAATGCCCACGGAGATTATGGATCAGGCATTGGCGGCGCACGTTAAAATTCTTGATTACTCATGTTCGCAGGAGCGTGATGCACAGAAGACTGTCTGGCTGGATAAGTGCGTGGACGAACTGAAAAACGGTGACATGTGGGTGCTCCCGGCATTAAAACAAATCAGAGAGATCTGCTGTTTGTATGAACCGTCGGCGAATGGCATTTTGCCCCAGCGTGGCCATCATATGTATTATAGGCAAGAAGTGATTGAGCGTTTGCAGTCGCAGCATTCGCTAGTGATTTTAGTAACAAAAAGTCTAACGTCGTACATGAATAATTTGAGGCAGCTTGTCAAGACAAACACTGATCTAACAAGCGAGAACTACTTGCCGGACGGCCGGTATTGTCATGTGCTGCAAGTTCAGGAGCGATTAAACTTTTTAAGATTTTTATTAAAAGATGGTCAATTGTGGCTGTGCGCTGAACAGGCGAAGCAAATATGGCAAAGTCTTGCGGAGAATGCTGTCTTTGCGTCGGACCGGGAATCTTGTTTTAAATGGTTTTCGAAGTTGATGGGGGAAGAACCTGATCTGGATCCTGGTATTAACAAGGATTTCTTCGAGAACAACATTCTCCAACTGGAACCCACGCTCTTGACCGAGAGCGGAATCAAGTGCTTTGAGCGTTTTTTTAAAGCTGTGAATACAAAGGAAGGCAAATTGAAAGCGAAACGACGGTGTCTGCTCACTGAAGATCCCGACTTGATTGGCTTGGAATATTTGTGGAAGGTCGTAACGCTGTGCCCGGATGATATTGCTGCCAGAGCCATTGAATTACTGCGGGAAGTTAGTACAAATTTAGGTCCTCGGTTGTTGGGATCGCAACTGGAGTTTCACGAGAGCTACATCACTGAATGTTTCGATCGTCTTCGGGCTTATTTCGATACCATTAAAGTTCTACAGACACAAAGTGATAAAGATTTCAGTGCCGAGTTGAAACATTCACGAATTAGGGCCGAAGCGGTGAAGATCTGTCGCGTAATGCATGTTTTGCACGAGTACATTAGTGAATGTGATAATAGCTTTGTGGCCGAGAGAAAAATTCTACCTCTTCATCGCGCTTGTCGTGGCAAACACTTGTCTCTGTTGGTACGATTTTCCAGTCCCAATCGAACCATCGACGACTTTGAAGTATACACACACAGCAATGATACGCTTGCTTCGCTACGCAGAAATATCCTGCGGCGGTTGAAGCCCGGCGTGCACTGCAAGCTGGAACTTTATATCAATGGCGAACCGCTAGATACCGCCGATGATAGGAAAATGTTGTCTCAAATACCACTGCGGGATAAAACATTAATATCGGCTAAAGTCACCCAAGTAAATTCGAACATTGCTTCGTCGCAAGACAGTAGCTCGGACAGTTCGACTTCATCGCCGCAGCATCCTTATGACGGGCCTAATATGGAAGCGGAGAATTTTTTGCCTGGTGTATTGATGTCAATGCAGCCATACTACGCGACGTTTTTTTGTCAACTTTCGGCGTTGGGTAGTGGCTTAGAGTATCCGCCTCTGCGTGATGGGGCAAGGGCTCTCCTCCAACTAATGCCTTGTGATACGCGAGTAATGCAACGGCTATTGAGATTTTTCTCTGGGACTGATGATGCAGAAAGCAATGAGAATGAATTGGAAAGCTTATTTTTTAACGACTCATCCGCCGAAGTAAGTGTTTACAGTCTTTACATCTTGCATATTTTGTTAATGCTTTTGGTTCTGTTTTAGGTTCTCTATAATTTGGAGGTCTTATATGTACTTTTAATGCCTGCTTTGGATACTTTATCCGACAAGTCTTTAGATATTCAATACAATTTTATGGTCTCTGGCCACGCACATATATTTCTTGAGATGCTGACCAAAAACAATTTCATGTCATCGGCAGACACAGTCACTAAACGTTCGGCATATCTGGTGGTACTTAAGATATGCAAGTTGATACTTACCAGCATTGCCAATGTTCTTGTTCGATTAACCGAAGATGAAACTGATGCAAATGAAAATACAACTACACCAGGAATGTACTTGAAGCGTGCTCTACGATCAATCCCGGGCCATGCGGATCAAGTAAGTCTCTTAATATTTAACTTTATGTGAGGTGCTCAACATTTGGGTTTATTCAGGTGATAAAACAGGTGTCTACAAAACTATCCCAGCGTCTAGCCGAGTTAATGTTAGCTGAGAGTGGAAATAACTTGGCGCGTGCTCCGCAAGCCCTATTCGCTCAGGCATTAAATTGGGAGTTACCTAACAGTGCCACTGTAAATGCGCTGTTACGACTTGTTTGGGCAGCGAGCAGCGCAAATTTGCAATCATTGAATGCATCGCCCGAAATGCTGCATTCACTTTGCGACCCAACGAAACGCAACGCGCCTTTGGAGCTACACCCGGATGATATATTGTTGTGCAAGGAAGCGTTTGAGTTATTAAGTATCAGCCTGGTACTTAACCCAAGCAGTTTGGAAGATCTGTGTTCGGATGAACATTTTCCATTCCCTCTCTTTCTGACTGATTTGCTACTCTTGAATCCAAGTCGAGCAGTTCGCATCGCAGCAGCTGAACAGTTTCTGATCATATTTACTTATGGTTCAGCAAGTCGCACCGCATTGGAACTGGTGACCCCGCTACTGTTTTCGTTGTTGGATAATCTAGTCCTGGAAAACGCAAACACATCGCATGAATATTTCCAATTGTTATGTAGATTAGTAAACGAAGCGTATGTCTCGAAATGTCCACTGGCGAATACTGAATCGCTGTTAGCGTCAGAAGTTACGTGGCTGCGAAAAGCACGAGGGCAACACGAAGTTCTGCTCGAAGGACATTTGAGTTTAGCGAGAGAATTGCTAAGTTTCATGCGACCCGAGCAGAAATGCGAGCTTGGATATACAGACAAGAGCAGCTTTATACGTGAATTGATTGAGGATTTTCTATTTCCCGCTAGCAAGTTGATGCTGCAATACCAGAGAACTGGTCAAATGGGTGAAGATCCAGCGACGCCCATTTGCGACACGCCGCAAACACAAGCCGCTGCCTTTGATTTACTTATAAGTTTGTGTATTAATTGCGTACCCAATTGCAAACAATTAGTATTTATGTTAACGGATATGTTTTACGCTGACCAAGAAACTGCAATTATTGAATGGGATTACTTACCCAGCGTAGGTCCTCGCCCTTTGCAAGGCTTCGTAGGCTTGAAGAACGCAGGTGCCACTTGCTATATGAATTCAGTTTTGCAACAATTGTACATGGTAAACAGCATTCGAGAAGGCATATTGGCATGCGAGGGTGCAGCCACTGATCCGACTGAGGACTTTAGCGGCGAGGGCAACGAGATTGATAGCGCAGACTGTGATGATAGAGATGACAATAGAAAAGATTACAACGTCGGTATTTTAAAGCAGGTGCAAGCAATATTTGGGCATTTGGCGTGCTCCAGGTTGCAATTCTATGTCCCGAAAGGTTTATGGAGGCATTTCAAACTGCAAGGCGAACCCGTTAACTTACGTGAACAACAGGACGCTGTGGAGTTCTTTATGGCTTTAGTGGAAAGTTTGGATGAAGCGCTGAAGACGCTTTCGCACGAACAAATTATGAGTAAAATATTAGGTGGATCGTATTCGGATCAAAAGATTTGTAAAGGCTGCCCTCATCGTTACTCAAAAGAGGAACCTTTTAGTGTTATTAGTGTTGATATCAGAAACCATAGTAATCTACCCGATTCACTAGAACAATACGTAAAAGGTAATAGAATTTGTTATTTGAATTTTGGAATGTTTAATTGATCTTTACTTGGCAGGTGAATTATTGGAGGGCGCAGACGCTTACCACTGCGAAAAATGTGCCAAGAAAGTAGTCACAGTGAAACGTCTTTGTGTTAAGAAACTGCCACCCGTGCTTGCGATACAATTGAAGCGTTTTGAATACGATTTCGAGCGACTATGCGCTATCAAATTCAACGACTACTTCGAATTTCCTAGGGACCTGGATATGGAGCCGTACACAGTCTCGGGACTCGCCCGCCTTGAAGGAGAGATCATAGACTGTGATATTGACCCAAGTGCTGCTGATGTGTGCACAACATACCGACTTTCAGGCATTGTGGTGCATTCAGGGCAGGCTTCTGGTGGCCATTATTACTCCTATATTAAGAGTAAAGATATTAACGGTGAAGTTAGGTGGTACAAGTTTGATGACGGCGACGTGTCTGAATGTCGAATGGGTGAAGATGAAGAAATGAAGGTGCAATGTTTCGGTGGTGATTACATGGGAGAAGTGTTCGACCCCATGTTGAAGAGAACTACTTTCCGAAGGCAAAAGCGCTGGTGGAATGCGTACATGTTATTCTATACCCGACTAGACGTCGAGGAGTGTGGACTAGTCAATAAAATTGGTGAATTGTCTTTACGTAAGTTTTCATTTTAACTAGGTAATACCAAAGTAAATTAACTTATTTGTTTACATTTACAGATGATAGGAAAGAAACATCCAGTCTTAAAATGCCACAAGCTATTGAGAATAGTATTCGGCGTCAAAATATAAAATTTCTTCATCATCGAAGTCAATTTTCTGCTGAATATTTTACCTTTATTCGTAAGTTTGTTCATGGCAACGCACCATCTGGACCAAGAGTTATACCACCATTGCAACCCGAAGTCGAGCAGATGTCTATGCTAAGTATGCAATTGGCGAGTAAATTTCTATTCCACACCGGTTGGCATACGAAGAAGAATCTGCGAGGTTCTGCAATGGAATGGTGCGATGTGCTTTGTTTGCATTTACGCGCGGCTCCATCCATACGATCTTGGTTCGCCCAACAAATGCTCTTCAACTACCCACATCGTTTTTGCGAGTACTTGCTCAGTTGTCCCAGCAACGAAGTGCGCTCTGCATTTATGAAGATTATTGTGTTGCTCGCACATTTCTCGCTGAATGATGGACCGTGTCCATGTCCACCCGGATTAAACAATACCGACCCGTCGGCAACGTTGAGCGATCATATATTATGGGCTCTTCTTGGTTTATTACAGAGGGAAGTTAGTGAACATGGGAGACATCTGCCTCATTATTGTAATGTATTCCACATGTACGCAACTCAAGGTATTAGTAACGTTTATTAGAAGTGCACTGTAATGCAATGTTACATTTTAATTGTAGGAACGCGAGAGAAGGAACAATTATTAAAACTTAATGTGCCGGCAACATTTATGTTAGTTGCTTTGGATGAAGGGCCGGGACCACCAATAAAGTATCAATACACTGAACTAGGTAAACTGCATCAAGTGGTATCATGTTTAATACGATGCTGTGACGTTAGCGCTCATTGCAAATCAAGCACAGGAGACTCGATTCTGCCGAATCCTTATGTGGATCACACATGTCCCGAATATATTATGCCTTTATCTCCTCAGGCAAGTGAAATACTATTTTCGCGTACTAGGTAAGCGACTGCAAAACCTTTGCTTTCACAATAACATTATTAATAGTCTCTCTGAATGCAGTTACATAAAGAAAGTTATTGAGGATTCCAATCTGACCGAAGAATCCATAAAACTTCTTGAGTATTGTTCATGGGAGAATCCAACGTTTTCGAGAATGGTGCTCTCGGAGTTGTTGTGGCAAATAGCCTTTGCATATTGCCAAGAACTGCGACATCATATTGAACTTCTACTAGCTGTGTTATTACTGGAAGACTCGTGGCAGACGCATCGCGTTCATAATGCTATTAAGGGAATTCAGGAGGAGCGCGAAGGGCTGCTGGAAACTATTGCTCGCTCAAAGAATCACTACCAAAAACGTGCCTATCAGTGTGTTAAATGTATGGTAGCCTTGTTCAGTAAATGTCGACCTGCATTGTTAATGTTGCACAAACACATTGATGTTCGAAAACAATGGAGCCAAGCTGTCGCGTGGCTACAGGATGAATTAGAGCGTAGATATCAGACGAATCCCCAATACACTTATAGTACTTGGTCACCTCCACCGCAGAGCAATGAGAATTCGAACGGGTACTTTTTGGAGCGGTCGAATAGCGCGCGTAAAACTCTTGAACGCGCATTGGAATTAATGCCAGAGAGTGAGCGCGAAGACGAAGATGTTAGCGAGGAACAAGAGTCACAGGAAGAAGTTACGGAAACTAACCAGGATGAATCGCCGCCTCAACCTGCATCAACTATTGTTATGACATCAAATCAAAGAGACGACTTGCCCGACGTCACGCAGACGTGCGAACCCAATCCAAGCACCTCCAACACTTAGTTGATGGTCATTTGTGCGCTTTTTTCTTTCGCCTGTATACAGATACAACATAATGTATTGTGGAACAACATGGTAAGTGTTTAGAAACTAATATAATAATCAATAAAATGTGGGAAGTAAGAATCAAGCCGCAGCAGCAGCAAGCAACAGCCAGAAACACATAATTTATGCAGTATTGAGCCAGTGTGTGCTCTCTTGTGCTGCAGCATTATGACGTTATATACGAATCCTTAGTATGTGTATACAAATTTTGTTGTCTACTTCTATTATTATTATTTAATTTCAAGGGGACTTGTGATATGTATGTATGTATATAACTTATAACGAAGCATTTTCTGACAATATGTTATTCAATTAAAATGGATCTAGTTTTTGCTGCATTTTCTACTACAAAAGAGCACGTTCTGAAAATTACTCATTCGCTACAGCAAAAGAATGAGATATCTGCGATTACTTGTATTGATCATTATATCGCGCTTTTTGGGCTTACGATGATGTTGCCATCAACTACTACTGGTTTATGTTGGAAATGAAAATGCGATGATCCTGTGCGGAAGTTGTAGGAGACATAAACGCTAAAGCCGTATAAAATTTAATATATTACTTGATAAGTTTACTAATTAATGATGTAACTGTTGGATAGTATTTTTATTTCTAGCATAAGCCATTAATTGCCATTCTGCAATAAAGTGTGCACGCTACTCAATAATTGTAAAACGCTAAAATCAGCGCAAATGAAACAACATTGATTACAGTATGATATTGCGTATCCTATTATGTTAATTGTTTGTCCAATCTATAGTTATTTTCAAATGAACTTGTCTATTTGTATATAATTATATATATTATACATATTCCCACACAGTTTTATATTTATGCTAGGTGTTAAAGAATGCAAACAACCACACAAGTTCGATACGTGCAGGAATCTGAAATTTCATCAATTTTTGATAAATATTAGCATATGTTGATTTAACTTAGCAAATGTATTTGTTTTCATTGTTCATCCACGTTGCCTTATTTTATATTCAATTAACAAAGAACGCACGCTTCACTGAGCATGGATGATAGGTTTTGCAGTTTGGTCAGAGAGTTAACAAATAAAAATAAACAAATATATGTACATAAGCAGTAATAAAAAAGGTTTTAAACTATTTATTACTGTATACTTAGACAAAATTAGTAGTTTTAAAAAGATGTCTACTTTTTTGAAGATATGAACATATTTATTAACGTTTTTAAACGGTCGAATTTGCCAAATTTAACTCATTAGCAATCGCTCGGATTGATATTCTGGGGTTTGCATCTATCAGTGCCTTTCGTTTGCTTAATATATCTTCATACACATATAATGTTTGCCATTTCGATAGTAAAAGAGTAAAATATTCCGATAATGTTGCTTTCGGTTTTTCATCTCGGTGATGTCCATGGAATTTACTTTTCGTGCATATATGTATGTATTATTGTTATATATGCATACTGAATTACTACAGCGCCCTCATAAGCTACGGAAGCGTTAATAACTAACTAATGCTTGTGACATTACCTACATTCACTGCAGAGGCCGCAGATCAATGGAGTATCTTCGATATCGCCGTGCATCAAATACAAACAATATTACTAGTTTAAAGTGCGGGTTGTTAATATTAATAACTTCGTGTTGGTAAAGTTACAAGTTCAGTCGTCGTTTTGTATCACCGTCTTGCATCTACGGTACGTACATTACCCAGATCTGTGATTGCTGTGTGTGGAAAAGTAGCAATGGCGCCTTTCCCCTGCATCTGAATTGAAAGATGCAAATAATTAACGCTGTTTAATTCGTAGACCTGTCAAAATGCGTCGGAAGAGTACACGAAATGCAGCAAAAACATCACCGGAGAAGTTTAAAGAAGAGAAGACACCAAAGAAAACGCGACGACATTCAAAGCGGCGTAAAGGCACCAGCTCTGACAGCGATTCTGATGACCAGGTTTCTATTGCAAGTAATGACAACGGTAATACCGTGGCGGAAACTGAGATGTGGACCGTGACACAAACGGAGCAGTCCAATAGTGATATTGGGAAAATTAAAATATGCTTAGCTAGACCAAGTCCAGCAACGCCTGAACGCGCGAGTAAACGCCTGCGGAACAAGTCATACACTAGCATGGAAGATTCACCACCAACATTCGAAGAAAAGCCGACACGGCGAAGCCGCCGCCGAGGTGGCGTCTCGCCCACGAAGAAAGAAGAGCAACAGCCAGTGGAGCAACCACAAGTAGTGGAACTCGTTGAAGAAAAGAAGGGTAAAGGTAAGTCTAAAGGTAAACATAAGTCAAAGATTGTTGAACAGACAGCATCCGTTGTCGATTCCAATGAGATGACAAATGAAATTTCTGAAAATGTACAGGTGACGGCTCAGTCACCCCAAAACGTTGATTTAACTGACTCTGATGCGGCAAATGTTCATTGTGATTTGAACCAATTTGAGGATGATCAATCTATAAATAAGAAAGCTGATCCAGTGGAACAGCAGGCGGAAATTGTTGATAGACAGGCCAGTAATGCTAATGTTGTAATTGATTCTTGTGAACATTCAAATGAGAATAATGATATTTCAAACAATAATGTTGCAAATGACAATGAAAGTCCTCCAGTAGTAGACTTAAGTCAAGATGAAGAAACAAAAGAAACTAAAGATGAAAGCTTCAAGGTGGAGGCATGCAACATAACAGGTAACATTTACAGTTTGCGGGACATTCTAAGTTCATTTAATAAAATGTGTGTGTTTATAGATGAAATTAGACCAACTTGCGAATCATCTGATGTCTCAATGGCAGAAGTAACACATTTCGAATTAACTCCATCTGCTAACAGTACAATAAATGAAGAGGTTACGAGTGTAACAAAAAACACTAATATTGACGTATCTTGCGAAACAGAAACAAGTCCAAGTACCGTTTCTAATAATGTCGCAGTAAATGATGATAGTAATACTGATCAAGTTGACGGTGGACGTGTTGATGAAGAAGTGAACATGGTTTCGGAAGAGCAAACCAAGCCAGTAGAAGAAGTTACACCTGTGGGAAGTGAGAAAGAAGAAATTCAACAATCGAAAGATATATCACCAGAGGCCAGCGAAGAATCGTTGCAAGAGTCTATGGAGACAAACAAAGAATTGCAACAACCTGAAGGGGTTAAGCAATCTGTTGCTGAAGAACAAACATCTAGCAATGAAAATTCAACAAGTCCCATACTTGATGATAAGCCACTAATTGAAAAGACAGAAGAAGAATGTTCGCAAATGTGTGAAAATATATCTTTACCAGCAACTCATCCAAAGGAAAGAAGTTCTTC